>JAULBP010102454.1:0-7500 GCA_032355345.1 Lepetodrilus pustulosus
AATCCGGTTGTTTTTTTTTGTTTTTTTTGTAATGGGGTTTATATTCGCTTTCTAGAATATTTCACTAACATCACGAATTGTCAGTTTAGGGCAGGAGGAAACCCGCAACATCCGTAGCGCTGAATGTTGCAGTTAACCTGCAAGCACCGGCTGGTACTGACAGACCAAGGATGATAACAGACAGTGCATCCTACCAATATCGCGTCAGAAATGTAACCTCTGCGAAATTGATGCCGGGCTCCCGTGGGGCGGGATTTGAATTCGGTACCTTTTGCTCCGAAGTCCAACGTTCTACCACTGCGCTACATCCCGCCCGACTCCTATGTTAATGCATATGCAAAGCTCTAAAAGATCCCGGTTAATGGATCAATACGCACTCAATTTATCTTTAACCTACCTGCGAAGTTTGCAATCAAAACAGCTGTTCCAGATGCTAGAAGTGTAACAAATCCATCTCATCCTTCCGGGTACCCATTTTACAGCTTGGGGTTGTATTCAAAAGCGATACGTGATGCCTTGAGGTAGGCTCGAACCTGTAATTTCTGCGCTCTTATTATGACACAGTGGATGGGGGATGCAGTAACACGTGCATTATATACAGCATACTAGCATACAATATTTTACAACCTTATGTTAGATTCGTGGAAATACGAATGTGCTCAATAAATATAGTGAAAAACAATAAATTAAGAGCCTACCGATATTATTATGGGGTTGCTTTATACCAAATGTCAGAGCTCAGCTTGAGAAAGCTGGAGCAATTCTTCTTCCAATGTGTCTGCGCGTTCTCCAAGAGTTCCTGGATCCTGAAGACGTTTGTTTGCCAATTGCAACTTTGATAATATGACTATTGTGATATGGTAGTATGACTACTGTGACATGATTATATATGTGTGCAGTTTTACTGTCTTTAATGTCCACATCGTGGCGGTCATGTAAATATATATTACTGTTCCATTAACAACGTGGACAAGTCGCTGTGATCATGTGATTAATGCTGATTGACCTTCCATGAATGTCGAATAGCAATTACCGTTCATGTAAAGTTGTCACGCTGAAATCGCTTCATAAAGTCTGCAGCAGTAGTCTACATGTTGATGTGATATAAATATAGTTTTATTAATTTAAATACACATAGGCCTATAACGAACGAGGATTGATAAAGAAGCTTACAGTATGTGTAGGTAGGTAATGGTATTACGATGGTTCATAACAGCTCATATATCGGCAATGCAAACAATTCTTTCCTGATCTCAGACCTCAACACGTCATACTAGAGTAACATGCTCGTCCTTGAACACGTTTCTATTGGAAGTGAGTGGGTAACAGTTTATAGCTAGGTATGGTTTATGATCACAATGGTTGCGAGTTTCCCATAAACAATGAGCGTATCCTACAGCCCGTACATGATTTCCCACCACACGTGTGTACATGCAAGTCAGGTCAGCGTTACTTTGGTATCCTGTGCCCAGCTTGTGGATGATTCATTGTATCGAGATGATATAGTGATCAGGACCTGACTACACTGTGACGGATGGAATAGAAAGAACCCAGTTACTTCACCCTTCATATTGCTCGGCATCGTGATAACACAGGACGATCACGAACGGATTTTATTGTACATGTTTGAGCAGAGCCATGGCCTCTGGTTTGAGACATCTATTAACCTCTATAATACAGTCACGTTATATTGATGGATGTCATGCAGGCTAAGTCACGACGAACTGGCAAAAATGGATTCCCGTGAAATATAAACATAAATAAATAATTGTGAATACAGCAAATAAATACATTCGAAATAAATGTCATGACCACTCGTACCACCCCAACATGTTCCGACTGAGTGAGCGAAAGGGACCGATTGTTAGATGTCAAATGATCAGGTATCGCATAATTCACATTATAGGAAAATATTTACATGTCAAGACATATGTATCTGGTTTATACACAGTGTAGGCGGTATGCCGTGTTTGTGACATTCTGGTAATGACCTCACTGTGACCTTAGAATATCTGCGCACAAACAAAAGCAATATATCATTGAAAACATATTTGTGACAAAAATGTGATTAGTTTATTGAAATATAAATTGTTCAAGGTTGCGAGCGCAAAGTGGTGATAGTATCTTTGAATGTTCATAACGTTAGTTAAGTTGGAAATTATCTAATATTCTACATCTCAGATTATTAGTTTGTCTACATCTATATGAACTGCTTTCAAATGTAATGAGAGATGTTATGATAATTTTATTTATTTACTTATTTTTATTTAAATTTTGTAATGGGGTTTATAGTCGCTTTCTAGAATATTTCACTAACATCACGACTTGTCAGTTTTAGGGCATAATTGTTGAATTGGTATGTGGATGTACATTGTTAATAATTGTATGCATGTTACAAATATATCGTGTTTTACAACATAATTCATTGTCTTGTGTGGAGCCATTACATTTGTTAATTATTTGAGCAATATAAGAATTATTAATAAATATTGTCAATAACAAGAATTCATATTTATATCTTTTATTCTCAGGTTTCATATATTGCAAATACAATATTTTAGTGCATGGTTTAATTCGGGGGAGGTGAGTGGTGTTATAGCCCCCATTTCTTATATAATTTCACTCATTTCATGGCTAGCGTTTGTATACATGCCGTGTTGGTACTAGACGGGATCCCAAGTTTCAACGGTGGCACATGAGACATGCAGATGTATTCATGCAATTAGCATGGTGAATATAACATGATATTTCTGTATATTGATGATATAAATGATAACCTGGGTACAAACATGAGCGAGTCAATAACTATACTAATGATATATTATATGTTGTTTATTATTTAATTGAATTGAACATTTCATTAATACATTTGGAAATAGTTTTTTTTAAATCGAGTATTTTAGTTTAGTTCATTACTTTTTTAGTCAATTAATTTTGGACCAGGATAAATATTTACGTAAGTATTTACTTCCGAATGCTGAAAAAGCTTGACAATTAAGTAGATAGTGTAGCTCGTTCGCTACTGCATGGGAATTGCGTAGTTTACAGGCTCTATTTTCTCTTGGTACATTTTCCCACCTGCCAGTTTCAATAGGGTGCTTGTGGTTCGTAATTATTATTTTGAGTAGCGTTTTTAAGATATATTTTGGCGGTAAAAGATAGTCCTCGAAAATTAATGAATGTTTTTAATTCTTATTTTAAAAATGTCCTTTACTACTAGTCTGGATTTCGGCTTTCCATTTTTGTGAGAACTGGTCTGTAAACATTTGTTCAACTAATAGTTCTATTTTGTAGTCTTTATGGTTACTAAATAAATATGTTAGTCCACAGTCATTTATTGTACTTTTAATATGATTTAACCATTTGAAATGATTGTTTTTGAGGATGTTATCATCTTTGATAACAGTATTCAATATACAGCTAAATGCCATAGGGATGTTAAGTTCTGTCAGAATTATATCATTGTTTTGTTTATGATTATAATTAGTGGGGCCCGACATAATTCTCCATAGACTATAAAGTTGGAAGTTGTTGGTGGTACTAGGTCAGTAGAATATCTTGCTGCACTGTGTAGTAGTAGTAGAGATCCGGTGAGGTTCCTGTGATGGCTTCCCGTGCACACGGTGTAAGACAGGAGTAGACAGCAACATCAGGAAACAGGTTGAGAGATTACAGTTTGTTCCTGATCACAGCAATGCTACACGATATACCGACAGCGTCATGAGTCGTAGTGACCATGCTCTGCATGCCATCATTATTATGCTTTAACTCATGTCATTCTCCTTAATGGGAGATACACATATGTAATGTAATACTTGGCTGGCAAAGATGCATGACAAGTGTAGTTGAACATGACAGAGGAAACAAGCAGAGATGTGAACGTATGAGACAGTTCAGAGAAGATGTTCTATCAAACCTTCACATGATTGACCCCGTGTTTACCTATAGCAGAGTGTATCACATAGGCGGGTCCTGCACTAATGAAATATAAAAAGCCTGTTATGGGATGTTACGTGATTGTAGTTCAGTTTGATATCTAGTTGCCACTATGAAAGCTGAAATACGTCTGTTGTTTTCTCTCGTTATAATTAGCGTAATCCTAATTCAAGGTAAGCTTCGTATCCGTCTATCTGTGTTGTTTTTACATTCAGAATGTACTACTACTATACTACTGTATCAGTATTAACATGCAATCTATTTTATACACACGTGACAATTTAATAAACTATTCTTCTTCTATTAGTATATCTACTAATACACATACACTACAATGCAACGTTTGCAAATTCTGACGTTTCTTTTTCAGAGATTGAAAGCTCGTCTTCTCGTAGTAAGTATAAATACAACATTTTAGAGACTAGATGTAGACACCATGTATACACTGTGCAGCTAGCATACAGACACGATCTTGATGTTTTCCATAATACTAGAATAAAATAAATGAATGAACAATTTTCAAAGCCTATCCTGTTGCTTTGCCCGTCCTTCTGACTGTTTATATGTCTGTCTGCAATCTATATGCCTGTCTATCTGTCTGTCTTGCAATCTGTTAGTCTGTCTGTCTGTCTGTCTGTCTGTCTGTACAGGTGATGGTCAGCTGGTGGGGTGTCAGGAACGCGGCTGTGTTAACGGTCACTGTGTGCAGACAGGACTCACCACTTACGTCTGTCTGTGTTACCAGGGTTTCACCCTCCACTCAGCAGACCCGACAATCTGCAGTGGTAAGTCATGTCACAGTGTATACTATATACCTACGTGTGTGTTCATGCTTCTGGGAACATCAGTGTCTGGCAGTAGAAGCATCCCTTATTGCATTCTTATTAATCTCATTCATCATACAGTGTTGTCCAACACATATATACAACAATATTGTGATGTTCCTTTTGAGTGATGGTTCCGATTATATTATCTTCGTGAACTTTACTTGACGTATCGTGTGTATTCCTACATCTGTGTACATTGGTTATATCTGTACATTCTTACATTGGTTATAGTGAAATATGGTATAAACAAGAGTTGTCTCTTAGCTTTCTGCCTTTTATAGAGCAACTCATTTTAGATAGTGCCTTCCAGTTTATTAGAACTATCCTGTCCAATTCATCAAAGCCTTTTCTTCATAAAATAAATATCCTTGATATGCATACTTTAGAATATTATCTCCAAAAAACAATTCACCCTTTCCATAAAAATATATTTGACAAAATGTCGGCTTTCCTCCCAGACCAGATCTATAGAAACTGGAAGGTACCATAATATTAACGGTAATAATAGAACATGTAAGACTTGCTCCAGTAATATTAAAGACGAATTTCATTTCATACTGAAATGTCCAGTATATCTTGAATTAGAAAATTGTATATCAGAAAATGTTATTGCAGCAATCCTTCCATTTTAAAACTTATTGAATTATTTAGTGTACAAAATGTTAAGCAATTATGTAATTTAGGTAGATATCTTTGTACAGCTAATTAATTAAGAAGCGACTTGTAGTAAGCTAGAATATTCTCCTAAGATATGCTATAATGTATTTGTGTTTTTTTTGTTCTTTCTTAACTCTAAATCAAATCATTATTATGCTGATTAATTGTAAAGTTGTGGGCAAATAAAGAATTGAATTGTGTGGAGGACTAACGGCATTATCAATCTCAGTACTCTTTCGAATGCTCTGAGCCTACAGTATGATGCTTCGTCATATCCATAATACATTTAATAACAGGGAGGGATATAGCATGCGCTACTTGGTACAATATATATCTTGTAATATTTGGTTATTTACATGGTACTAGTTGCAAATTGAAAGCATATAAGAACCGATACTACATACATGTATGAGTATCTTATGAAATCTGCCAATGTCATGAAATATGTGATTAGTGAGTTATTCTGTCGCTATAATTGTTATCAATAAACTAGGAATATCGACTTTTGAGATTGTATTGAGAGCGGAGTGTCAGAGTGATGCCAGACATGTCGCTGCTGTTTCAGACATAGACGAGTGCCAGGTGGGTGCCGGATCTATCTGTAAGATTGGCCGGTGTGTCAACACTTCAGGGTCGTATATCTGTCTGTGTCCACCCTGGGCCAGACCCACCCGGAACAACCAGAAGTGTGTCTGTAAGTGTACCTAGTGTGTCTGTAAGTGTACCTAGTGTCTAGTGTGTCTGTAAGTGTACCTAGTGTCTAGTGTGTCTGTAAGTGTACCTAGTGTCTAGTGTGTCTGTAACTGTACATTGTCCTGTTAGACTAAGTGTGTCTGTAAGTGTACCTAGTATCTTGTGTGTCTGTAAGAGTACATAGTCATGTTAGACTAAGTGTGTATGTAAGTGTACCTAGTCGTGTTTCTGTAACTTATTGGAATAAGTGTAACTTTAAATACAAGTCTTACATGGTCATTCCATGATGCTCTAGCAAAGCAAGTAAACAATGATCATCTACTTGTAATAATAATACTAATACTAATACTACTACTAATAATAATAATAATAATAACAACAATAACAACAATAAAAAGGCTACTGATAATGCGCCATATTCACATCGCCACATAATTTTCCCCGGTCAGTGGATCCGTGTACATTCACTGTTCCTTCTCAACCCCCTAGGCAGTATGTCTTCACTATACTAGTTATCAGACGTATCTGTTATATACGTGTTAACACTGAGCTGGCTGAATTAGAATCGATAGGCTGTTGAATTAGGATATGTACATATTTAACCCTAGATGACCTACCGTGATACATTCACAGTTCCCTTTGCTTGTAACAATATATGGACTTTGATTACGTTTAATATTTTCAACGACCATTGCATGTTTTTAATGCTCACAATGTTAACCATATTTTCTATTTTTGAAGATCAATCCTAATACGGCAAATATATCCACGTCAACATTGGCATTACACATTGTGTGATTACGGGTCGTTATTTTTACAGCTCGCCGTCGTCGACGGACCTACTCTCGGTACTACAACCCATATTCCTATATGAACTTCAACCCCTATATGTGGTTCTACTGGAGCGAACTGGCAGAGAACATATTTTAAGGAGAACCCATACTAGCGGAGAACATGTGCTAAGGAGAACGTACACCAGAGTTATGTACGTGTTCACTGGCAGGCCTATGTCTTGAAGTATTTTGAGAACATTATGGACATCAACACCTTACGGACCTATACGAATCACGAACGCGTGGAACTAGAATTGCACAGTCTATGTACATAAAGTGAATAAACACCTTTGTACTTGTCTTGTACAGTATATCTGAAACTGGTGTATCCTGTTTTCGTGAGCCATAATTTATGAAGGATTGGAATAATAGTATTTTGGATTCTAAGGAAAGACAATGCAATGAAATTCGTTTGTAACTTTATCCATCAGAGAAAACGTGATTGGTGTATGTCTGTCATTGATCCATTACCTGGTCGATGTATCAGATACTAATCTCTGATAATTGTCACTGGTCACTGGTCGATGTATCAGATACTAATCTATGATAATTGT
>JAULBP010102465.1:0-10769 GCA_032355345.1 Lepetodrilus pustulosus
CGATCTAGGTTGTCCTGTTAAATGTCCGTGACAGGACACCTAACGTGGATGCTCAAAAATAAACTAGGACACCGGATGTGAAAAGGTCCTGCCAGAATCCTGTTAATATTTTGTTAAAATCCCGGAACAGGACACTCATATTTTGCGGTGCTCGAGTTCAATGGTATACAGCATACAATGTACATTGTCGTAATAGGGTAATTACTTATTATTTAACTTTCTTCCTTGATCTTGAAGGTACCGAAATACCGACCCAGGGATGAGTTCAATCTGACCAAGTTTGAGTAAGCCGCTGAGCTAAACTGGTTCCCTGCCCAATGCACGGTTCATACGACTACTGAGCCAGTAGCTAGTTTAGTAGGCCGCTTGTAAGCCTTGGTCAGATTGAACGCATCCCTTGATGTCTATAAACACGTCCGTTCCTGGACGTCTACAAACACGTCCGTTACGTTTAGCACTAAACAGTTATTGCATGCGACGATGCTATCAAACAGAAACACATGCAAACTTATAGTACACTAATACCAAAATTAGTTGGCACCATATTGCAACTCGTACAGACATCAGATGTAATTGGAGGAAATTGCATTCTTTCTCTGGACGTTTATATTACACCGTGAAAGTACGAACTCCAAGAGACCAAATGCCATGATAATTATAGACTATTACAGTGGTAACGTGACATCTTAAATGTTTTTAGGTACCAAGAGGAACCTATAATGCTGTACAGCCTCATTCCCATATCATGAGTTTCTGGCCGCGGATCTATTTCGTGGGGCGGAAGAATTCAATATGGAGGTTCTCATGTAACTGACCAACATGCGTATAGGGTTAATGCAAAGATACATGAACGATGGCCTGTGTATTTGGGATTTAAAATACACTATTCATTACTAAAGCTCCATATCTGAAACTTTTTATAATTATTAGTCATGATCCACCCTTCTGACAAGTATTATGCTTCTATGGGGAAAAAAACACACACAACTTATAGTAATTGACTCATAGCAGCTGGATTATTGGGAATAAAATGGAAGCAAGTTGAATTTTCTTTTATGCAACTGATCAACATGCGTAGGGGCAATGCAAAGATCCTTTATACACGAAGATCGTGGTCTACAGGATTTGAAATGCACAACAAATGGTTCACAACACTTAAAAAAAAAAAAAAAAAAAAAAAAAAACCATCTTCAATGTTGAGCTTAGTCTGCGTTTCACGGACTGGTCGTAAGGGTAAAGATCAGGGTGGCAGCCATGCTCTTACTATAACCGAAAATGACGTAGGCCCCGATTTACATCCAGACTTCCGGTACGACCATTTCGTGAAACGCAGGTCTGACCCCGAGATTACGAAACCTTTGAGTAAGATTCCATGCCCAAGCTCAATCTTATATGGAGATTTGTGAGAAAAAAATACTTAAGCTGAAGAAATCTCGTAATCTCGGAGCCAGGCTATGCAGTCACTTTACCAAGACCATACCTCCGATGTCAACCTTGACCTTTATATGCAAATCAAACCAAACTGGTAACGACAGGCACTATCATCATGCACTGGTATACTGGCGATATCGTTCTCCGTACCTATATGACAAAACCTGCCCTCAAATCCTTGCACGCATGCGCACTCGCCGAACTCAGTGCACGTGCCACCGTTCTGACAATCGGATTTGCATAAGGAACTTGTGTCTACAACAGAATATACCATACAACAATACCAAACACCGGAATGAGATGTGGGTTCATGTCTACTGAGAAACGGTAACAAGTGTGTGCATCAGAGAACTAGTTTAGGTGCTTGAGCGTATTGGTCACCGATATATGTGATTTCTGACAAGCTTAGCATTGAAACGTGTTTCGTCTATGAAGAAAAGGATCACATCCCATAAGAAACCGTATCCTCTTCCGTATGGCAAACCATGGCTGCACACGTTCATGAAATGACGTTCATTAAGGTCACGCGGTCACTGCTTATCTATGGCATACATGCGTTTAGGCGCGAATGTCTCTATTGACGTTGAAATTTTATATATTCAATATCTAAAGTTTGCCATGTTATCTCCCGTCAATGCTGATAACTTTGGTTATTGTCAATATCGATTTTATTACCCGTGTTCTATGTCAAGGTTATGCTGGTTATTCCCGCTTCCATAACGCCCTGTTAACGTGGGAAGATCGTATCTACATGCAGGATTACATATATATATTTTAATGTATACTTTGTCTACATAATGTTACTAACTGTAACTACTAAAACTACTGGGATAAATGTATTAGAAAGAAATCTGCAAATACAATACTGTATAAAACAGTCATATTAAACAGTAAAACCTTTTCAAAAATAGACTGATCTTTGACTTCTTACCCGCAGGCCGCCATTTTTATGAACACATGTCATGAGACATTGGGACGGAATTTCGCGCGTTGAATTGCCGCACTTGTTAGAATGGGTTTCAAAGGGTAGGTGCTATTTGACAAGAAATATTATTTCTCCGAAAAAAAAATAGGGGGGATAATATAGCCGTATCAGAACATAATTTACCAACCCCCATTAATGACTGTACATAATTATGATCTCGTTTCTTCAAGAAAGGGTTAGATCCATGGGGAATGACGTGAAACAAAACGAAATCATCCCTTCTTCCCGGAAATCCACGCAACTCGTTATCGGTAGGGTGTAAATGACTTTTATATATATCCTAGATAACCACGTCAACCTCTATTTTCAGGTGAAAATTATAAAATGTTCGCAGAATACGGTGTCTCTCCCGATAACCTTGTTCACACAACGTCTGGGGAATGCGGAATAGTAGAAAAAAAACTATTTTAATGTGATTGACTTTTTTTTTCGCATTTGACCTTCATGACCTTCTTCTCTTAGCATGCCAGGCACGATTAGATATTTCGGACAAAAACAACTCCCTATCGCAACGAAAGCGTCTTGCAAACACCTTCGGTTACGCACCTATAGACTATCGTGCTCACAGGTACATGGAGAGCTCGCGATGATGGCGGAATGTTCCGTTTAAAAGAAAGCGTACAAATTACTTGCGGACTTCTCTAAACAGAACGTAATCACTTCTTCGTGCATTCAACCAACCAACCAACCAACCAACGATAGAGACGATCATAAGTAGCTGGATTTTTTTTGTGTGCATTGAAACGAGCTCTGGTATATTTTACCGCTGTCGAAGCGAATAAGACAAATAATTTTTATACCGTTTGAGAAAGGCCATCTTCTGGAATACTATGTAGTATATCACGATTACAGATCATGTTGACGAGATGCAACATTTCGTCGTGATGGTCTGCTAGTGTAACTTACACGATGAACCATCTAGACTTTAGATGAAAACATGTGGCAATTACACATTTTTTTCTTCATAAAAGAGGAGCATAAGTTATATTAATTTTTTAATTACAGCGACGAATTCACAGAAAATCTAATATCTGCTAAACCATTTTCAAATACCTGAAACTAAATTTACAGGTCATTTCTTTAACCCTATGCCTGCTGAAGGCAACCGGAGATGCCCTAAAGAGCAGTATATGTGACTAATCCAGCAAGGAGAGGGTTAAAATTAGGCCGATGGTGTACATTGCTCTTGTAGACTTGTTGTTGTCAGTGCATGTTCAGGTTTGAAACAAAAGTACGAAAAGAAAACTATCACATACTGGTCACTGTCTCAGTATGTTGTTGCCATTTCGTGTGCCTGCTCGGTTCCGATTCTTGAGAACCAGTTTGAAATTCTTTTTTGGGGAAAAACATACGATATTTCCACACATGATTTGAGATAAGGAATATCGCTCATCGTTTCTCTCAGCACGAATATGCTGAATGAAGAACATATATACGATTAGTGCAAACTGATATGTGTACGAGTCAATTAAAAGAAAACATCCAGATTGCGAAAATGGCATCTTCTATAATTTAGGCCATAATGTGAACATAATGTGAACATAATGTTATATTTGAGGCATACAATCGTAGAGTTCAATGAGCGCGTAGCACTACATTGAGTACTAAATGAAAACTACCGTACATTCATTTGTGACATATAATATTAATTATAAATCGCAAAATCCATTTCGTTGATCCACATTGGGGGAATTTCGATCTATCAGTAAGATGTTCAAAAGGGAAGATAACTGAAGCTACGTTCCTTTTATTCATATATCAGTAACTAACAACTTTTATGCGGACAAATAAAAATATAGATCATAATATATACTAATATATAAATTTATAGGTTACGAAGCAATAATGTCTTTGATGCATCAGCTGATGTGTGAAGCAAATAGCGGTGATATCCTTTGGTCGTACCACTTTAGAGTTATGTCCCCTGCGTTAATATAAATGAAGCAAAAAGAACTACGACCATTTTTTAAAAATGGAAATTTGCCTACAGCGGTGGAAAAGTTTTTGGAAGGACAAACGTGATTATACGTATGTCAAGTGAATGTACTTTGGAGTTGTAGCTAAGAACTGGTCCAAAACAACCATAAATATATGTGATGTTATGCCATTAAAGACGTTCAACTATTTTTTTCTGTTTAATTATATATCCTATATTATTCAAATACCCTATTCATTTTCAGATGTAACTTAAACAACATCGGTCAGATGTTATACATACAATGTTTACGGTGTATAACCCTGTCTATATGTGCACGTGTAAATATATGCTTGTATTCTTGCGCGGCACGAGTGTGTGTGTGTGTGTGTGTGTGTGTGTGTGTGTGTGTGTGTGTGTGTGTGTGTGTGTGTGTGCGCGCGCGCGCTCGCGCGTGTGTCAGTTGGCGAGATAACACAATTTCGACGTGTGGGTACCTCTACAATATTCCATCCATATGCGAAGTATAATACTACGTTAATAACTGCTTTGCTTTAATTACTGAGGCATAGGATGCTTCAAATTGGAGCTTAGATTGAATACACTTTGCATACGACTGAACGCACTTTAAATAAAACTGATCCTAATACTACCAACTGAAATCATCGCAAAACTGGCGTGAAATTAATGAAAGTATTATCAACCGGTCATGCACTGGAGATTGCAGCGTTGACGACTGGTGGGAAAAAGTATAGACTCGGATTGAAGGTCGCTCATGCGTAAATGAAGTGATATTGAAATCTGACATAAGACTGCAATTAATATGTATATTACAACACAACGAACAGCATGAGGAAGACCTCGTGCATGAACTCTGACGATTTTCTAGTATACGTATATAGTCTGTTTACTTGTAAAAGTGAGAATTCTAAAACCTGAAGCCTATTAACTACACAAATTCAATTGTTAAACTTTATAGATTTATTTAGCATATTGTGTGAGAAAAAAAATGGTGCGAAGTTGTACGTCTATCTGGAGTTCGAAATACACTCTACTGAAAAATAGTAATTGAGCTGTAATGTTAAATATATGCTAAATTGAATAATTGATATTGTTAATCCGAGTTATATGTTAACAATAAACGGGCCATAGGTTATCCTATGAATTTTATCGTTTTATTTTGGGATTTATGTACCTTTGAAAAAAAATCGTATTGTGTCTGCAAACCGTGATATTCTACGATCCGATGCTGACGGCTGGTTGTTTTTTTCTTTCTTCTTACAATGGCGCCCAACGTGGGATTTTTTTCTCTCAGCATGTTTGGTCTTAAATTTCATACATAAACTAACATAGCCTCTCCGTTTCCTTCAACAACGAATGGAATTGTTCCAAATTGAGTGCATCGTCTGAACTTTTTCTTTCTAAAACTGAAAACTATACACTATATTTGTATACTTAAGATATTTATTTAACCAGCATTTTCTTATGCATTATGTTCTAATATTTCTCAATATTTTCATATTATTTAATTGAATTATTTCACAGGACGAATATTATGCTAATTAAGACATTTGGATGTAGAAACCCCATATATAATATGTAAGCCGAATGAATGTATGTTTTAATGCATATTCTCTTAAACCATAGAACAGGATCTTGGAGCTAGTGTGGCATAACTTTGAACCACAACATTTTAAATTGTCATCTATGTTGAATTACATTTGACCGTCTACTGTCGTAACATTGCAGCAGATAATACGTTTAGGTCATATATTAACCATATTAATCTTAATATTACGCATTATAACATGGATGTGAATATACATGTAATATAATATTGCACACATGAAAATTGGTATTAATGATCAAATTGCGGAAACAAATCAATTAATCTTTAAATATGTATGAAAACAAGAATGAGCCAAAAATACGTAATAGTTCGTATTTTACGTTACGTTTCTTTCGAACAATTGTTTTAAAAAAACACATTATTACGGTAATTCAAGTTCACGTGTATGTGTTATTCCAATATGTTTTCGAACAGTTCCACAGAACGGTCGTAGAGCTATATGTTAATCGTAACTCCATATATGAGTTACAATTCTCGTAGCGATGCGATCGTTCTTTGGAACGGGGGCCGGAAATAAGACCGTAAAAAGAACCTTACCGAACGCTTCGCAGTGTTTCTTCAGAGTAAAGGATATTGGCGTACCATCTAGAGCGAGGCCACTGCTGTTGTTGAAAATTCGAAGGCCGAGCAGTAGTGACGCCACACCCTTTTCCTTGCCCGTGCACGGGATAGACATCTGAAACACTGAACAGATGTGCAAACACGATTTTATGTATGTCAATGAAGTTGTAGCTAAGCTGCTAAGAACTAGTCCAAAGCGACCAAAAATATCTGTGATGTTATGCCTTCATTATTATTACAACGATTGCACTTATTTGTATGTACAAACTACAATGCAATATGGACGTCATCATGACAACCATTACAAATGGCGATTCTTTCAACATGAAGAGCTGCCATTTGTGGACCAAAGTCTATTTATAGACGTATCCGTTTCAAACATGTTGGTGATAGCATCATGGGGAAATGTGCATGAAATGTGCTTGGATATTGTACTACCGGTATCTACACTGTATCCCGATCTATGATGTACAGATGCCTGCACATGGTGAACAACATTTATTTCTGAATCACCACAGAAATTTAAGTAGACGATCTATATTAACGGCTTATTAAGATTGTTTCAGGAGTTTAGTCAACCCAAGGCCGGTAATCGTGCTTGGAATTAACCGGAACTAGTCCAATTCTGTGAAATTCCATCCAATTCTAAAAATATATGTGATCCACTGCGACTCCCAATAATTATCGTTCAATGTTGCTATCGTTAATACACAATTTACACACTTAAAAAAATAATTAGTCAGTCATCTTAATATACAGACGTTTTAATATAAATGTAGGCCCTAATGAATGTTAACTACGTTAACCCTGATCTAAAACCTTCTCTGGCACTGTTAAGAGCTTAGCAGACCACGTGACATGGTCTAGAAACTATGTAGATACTAGACTTAGAGGTTCGAGATGGACCAGATATCGAATGAATAGGTCACATCCTTTACTTCTGATAATAAAGAATATTTCTTTTTCGTATGGACGTAGAGATCGACTTTTGGGTGGCAACATGATATCTAATACCACTTGAAACGCGCTTGCGAACTTCACCTTATGGCAGCGATACCCAAAGAAAAAAGAAGAAAATATTGGTGAGAAAAAAACAAGGAGAGCAAACCGATTTGACTATGTAAATCCAATTGATGCGCTGCGTTCCGACTATATGTATCGCTTCTAGACAAATACACAAACGTCTTATTGCTTAATGTTTCAGTAGGGTTGTTTATCTCGCCGTCCAACCACTCTTGGTATGATAACAAGCGCGATCCAGAGCGTGTACGCTTGTGCATGACACCACTTCCGGTGAATCCAACTTGTCGTATACCCGCGAGCACCAGGCCGACATTTATTGATGCACGATTGTTATTTACAACAAAATGGCCGTCCATTAAAGTCTCCTCCCTGTAACTGGTACCTTTGTGGCGGTGCCTCGTTAAGATGAAATGGAGGACCAGACTCTTATAGATGAAATTAAATCGCGCCGTCTGACGATTGTTCCAACAAATACTGACGTCTGTTTCTCTCTTGGGATGCACAGTTTGAGTAGCCCAAGGGACCTTCCTTTGAGGAACTGTACAGACGGAATCGGGGGGAAACCCGAATAATATTTTTCAATGCGTCTGCGTTCATTTTGAGTATCACTGTCGACAGTTATGATGTTTGGATAAGCAGCATCTGTTTAAGTGTAGTCTAAACACTTTGCTCGTGTAGACAACAGTTTGTGGGACATAATCACAACACACGAATTGCGTTTCACAAAAGGGTCGTACTGTAGTTCGGGCGTAAATCAGTGTACATGTACACGGATGTACATGACATGGCTTTATTATAACAGGAAATGAAGTAATCCCCCAATAATGTTCGAACTAACGATACAAGCCTATCGTGATCGAAAACCAATCTGGCATCCAGATTATGAAACCTTTTTAATACCATTGCATGCGCAAGCTCCAATTTTATATGGAGATCCGGGAATAAACCTTAAAATCGTACATTTTCGTAATCTCGTGGCCCGATTGTTGATGACTAGGCATGTATTCTACCGCAGTGGTGTCGCTGAAATGCACGAATTCACTTACTTTTCTGCAGTCGTCAAGCTAAATAATACCTTAAATTTGTTCTATTTGTTTTGTTAAATTTAACTTTCCCGTATTCTGTCAAACCTCAAAGATCGTGGAAAGAGGCCTATAAGAAAACGTTTCTGAACCAATCTAATCACGTTAGCACGTGTATTTCTACACGGTCATTCATTATGGCAATATGGATGCGGTTATCTCTATCAAAAGTTGAGTAGTATATGTTGAACATCTGAACGCGATGTTTTATATCGATAGAGACACGCGTCGGATCTGCTAATGCAATGCCTGCATATAGTAATCACCAGCGATTTGGACACCTGAAACGCCAAGACGTTAATGCTTTTCCCATTTCGCTTCCTTCTCAGTTGAAGTGGGCCGACTTGGTCCTTGTTTAACACATTGCATCAAACCACGCGAACGAGGAGAACAGGCAGCTAAGCGATCATTCAGAAGTCGAGTCCACTTAACTACGAATGACGATCTGACAAATGACTAAGACTGGGTTTTGTATATATATAGAGAGAGAGGATTGACGTAGCGGTGAATCGCCCGCGTAGGGATATATGGTGAGTTACAACATACATATGATAGGTTTACACATGTTTCTATATATCCAAAATGTATGTGTGTTCCAGATGACACGACCTTCTGCAACCCGATCAAACCCGGAAGTAAAGCATCAAATATAATCCACAGGAGAGGGAACTACTTTAACACTCTTCCATGCAGTACCTGCGGGCCTTTACGACTCTTTGTCCGTGGGAGGTGTGTCTGCGTATGTCGACGTTGATTGGTTCCGATATCTTCACGAAAAGTAAACAGGACTCGGGAGTCACTACGAGTAATTTTGAGCCCCGATTTCCTGCTCGAGCTCAAACTTTATATGGAGATTTATCAACAACTCCGTGTTTAGAATGGAATCGCAACCGAACAACTTTCGTAGTCTCGGGGGCTTGTTTCCCCACTGTTCCAAAGACGGATACCGACCAGGGTATCGTTTCTCGAAGCTCTTGTATCTACTACGAGACCATAAGCACTCTCGTAGTGATCTCTATAAATATATGACGCTCGTGCACTTGGCTGAATAATCATTTTTTGGGTAAGATTTCCAAGCCCCGAGCGACTTTCCCCGCATGAATCCGATATTGCGAAGCGACTTTCCACGTATAGCAACATTTCAGGTGTGACAATTTCATATGATTACATGCATGTCGTACGTTTCTATTATTTCCCAATTAGTGGTATGCAAGTAAGTGATAAAGACGTTTCCAAACATGTATTTGTTATGCTTTCAAACTGCTTATTCTTTTTTTATGAAGCGAAATTAGTCCAAATTGCCTCGTCTTCTATAAGCGTAGCTGAACATTGTTGAGCATCACGGAAAAACGGTACGGTTTCTGTATTGGATATTATTTTTCTTTTAATCGTAAGTAACCTTACTGTTCCGTACGCTACCTTGTTATGTCTGATATGTCTTTTTATTTCAATAGTTTACGTTAACATTGAGAATCCATGCCTACCATCGTGCCAAATCGACTTTCCCCGGCTGAAATAGCGACTATCCCCGGCGTAATCGAAGCTTCCGCTTGTACACGGTGAGCTACGCCTATGACTATACGCACCTGTTTGGCTGTGGGGTATCCAACCCTTGGTAGGAATGCTTAGTAGAGGATTGTACAGCAAAGCAGTGTTCAGAGAGGTCAGGTTTTCGAACCAGTACTGGAACTGCAAGAGAAAACAATAAACATACAGAAACCGGATATGGATCTGCGAGAGGAAACAATACATTCAAAAACCGGAACTGAATCTGCAAGAAAAAACAATAAACATACAGAAACCGGATTTGGATCTGCGAGAGGAAACAACAGATATACAGGAACCGGAACTGGATCTGCAATAGAAAACAATACATTCAAAAACCGGAACTGAATCTGCAAGAAAAAACAATAGACATACAGGATCTGGGAGAGTAAAACAAAAGACAGACAGAAATCGGAATTGGATCGAGGAGAAAGAAAACCACAATAGATATAGAGAAACCGGAAGGCATAGTTTATTCTAAATGAATGTGTGTCTACACAAGCATATATAAAATACAACCACTTATACTGTAAAACGGTTTTATTTAGCGGCTCGCAATTTTCACGATTTGGCAAAATTTAAGAGAAAAAACTTATT
>JAULBP010102476.1:0-10768 GCA_032355345.1 Lepetodrilus pustulosus
GGAGCTGTGCACGCCCTGCGACAACGACGGGGACATCGAGTACGAGTTCCCCTGCCTCAACTTCGTGGAGACGCTCAACGGACTCTGGCACCGGGACTCCAAGCGGTATGCCGACGGCGTCTACGGAGGAGTTCGTCTGCACACCGGCTTCCAGTACGGCGCCCAGCTGAAGTACCTCTTCCCGAGGATACAGGTGTACCTGAGGCGGAACATCGCCCAGGACACGGACGATCCTTCCAATGACACGGACCTGTACCAGTGGCACCACGGGACCAAGTACTGCTGCGGCGACCTGGAGGGCATGATCGACATGGACCGACACGAGCAGTACATCGAGATCAAAGTGCGCGGACCTCCCGAGACGAGGTCACTGCTGTTCTACTTCCTCGAGGACCTGATGAACATTGTGGACCAGGTGGTGGACAACGTGTGTCCGGGGCTGTGCACGGAGAGGTACACTCTCAGCCCGTCGCAACTCAAGGAACACAACAAGATCGTCCGCGGTTACTCGCCGACCGAGGTCCTCCGCATGCAGCTGGAGAACCGGCACAGCATGGTGTTGTCCGGGGACGTGTATGAGGACTTCGTGGACATCGCCTGCATGGGCTCCAGCGACATTCTCTCCAGCATCTGTTTAGGGGTGGACGTGGACATCTCCCTCCTGCCCATCCACACCAGGAGACTCCTCAGCTTCCTCCTGGACCCGTCCGAGTCCATGGGCAGGGACTGGTGTCTGTTGGCCGTGACCTTGGGTCTGGCTGAGTCGCTGCCCGTACTGGACAAAGAGTCCACGACACAGGTCAGTCAGACTGACCGGGTGCTGGACGAGTGGTCAAAGACCTCCGGTGCTACGGTGAGACAGTTGGTCAGCAAGCTGAAGGAACTCAACAGGTTAGACTGTGTGGAGGCCATCCTCAGGACAACGCCCTCGTTCAGAGTTTTCTCGAACTTCGAGGACCAGAGTACGGACGAGAGTGCCTTGCCGCAGACAGCAAACGCATCCACGAACACGCTGTCAAATTTGTCTCGATAGCCTTCCTCTCGCACCTCAATAGAAATAACCAATCAATAGACGGTACTGGATTTACTGCGGTTCACAAAGGGACATAATTCGTGCCCTTTTTCAAATTAACATCTCCTTCTTACCTTTGCTCAATAGTGGATACGTGGAGGCTGAAATCTGGTGACTTCAACACGGATTCGTTGATACGTGGATGAGCGTACCTCCATTGTTCTATTTGTCCCATTGGATTTAGGATTCCATGCGTTATTTCTGCGAGTCTTGTAACAGATGGAATACCTTTGTCTGACCAACTCTGTGATCTACTGGGTGACGACATCAAAGTATATTGCCAGATATTCTTATATATATATGTTCCTCTTCCAGAAAACTGCCTTTCACACGGTTACAACGGTCATAGCTGATGATGTATGTTCTTGATTTTTGCAGTGTCCTCCCTCTTGATTATTAAATTTATCCCAGTACTGTGAGAGAAGAGTACTGTGAGAAAGACGAGTACTGTGAGAGACGAGTACTATGAGAGACAAGACTCTAATAGAAGTGCAATGCCAATACAGATGCAAACATGCTGCAATATATTGTCTATAACCATGCATAGGTTGACGTTTAAGATGCACATGTATACGGTTAGTTGTTCGTCAATGAGCCGATAACGTGTCGTTTATGTCATTATGTCGATATGTCATATGCATCGTCACATCACCGAAGTCAAACATGGGATGGTGTCGTCAATTTCATCCACGTTAATTTCATCCACGTTTATTCATACCAGTCTTTCACTGCGTTGTATATAGAACCTAACCATCAGTTATTTTGAATGTAGCCGTCATATCAGTGGTGAATTCAACTTGTGAACGAATGGAGCACTATGTAGATCATAAGTGTAGTAGTTACTTCTGTCGAATAGAGCCGTCATATCGGCAGTGTATTCATATCCTCGAAAACCAATGGTGCACCATGTAAATTGTAAACCACAGCATTATGCCAAACTGCCGACGTTAGCGGGATTCTCACATGTACTAGGGTGTTGCATCTTTACCTGGATACATGTTTGGTCGTAGTGTTCATCGTATATTACATATGTAAGTATGTACATGCATATGTGAGATATATCCCCATGTCGACTGTCTTCACATCGAAGACTATTTTCTTGGATTGCACAAATCATCAATGTAACTTGTACTGACCCTGGTTTTAATAGCTATGACTGTCCTCGTTGTATGTTAGATAGGACTATGTTATTAATATATAACTGGCTGTGCTTCACCAGTGAGGAGAAAATGACTGTTAACCCTCTCCCTGTTGGATTATGCACATACACTACCGATTAGGGCATCTCCAGTTGCCTGCAACATGGAGATGGTTAATAGAGAAAGGGGACGTTGTCAATGATATTGTGATATTAAATGTTTTGAAGTCTTTTGCGTTTAGATAACTTGCCTAATATGTGGAGCGAAGTCTTAATTTCATATACACTAACCTTTTTAAACCTGCGTTTCATGAAATGGTTGTATTATAGCCCTATTATAGCACTACGAGCGCCATGATGCCATGTTTACATATGGGAGTTAATGCTCTCATAGTGCTATGATCTTTTTGTATAACGGGGTCCTGACCTCAATCGAGGCATATGGCCCATTTTTACTATATACTAGGAAAATCCAAGTTTATCTAAATCTATTGGGTTTTTTTTTTGTTTTTTTTTGTGAAATGCGATCCTAGTTGTTAGGTAATGTAACAATCATCTAATAGACATATACATACAACCAGTACATGAACTACTTCGTGATGTCATAAGATTAATAACACTGACCAGGTGAAAATGTCCTGTAGAATAACTCTTAGATGTTCATCATGGATGACACAGGACTCTTCCGGCAACACATTACCTCAGTGGGACGCACACGACCCTTGTCAATTGTTGAGTAGTATATGGCAGTACACACATGACCCTTGTCAATTGTTGAGTAGTATATTGCACGACACACATGACCCTTGTCAATTGTTGAGTAGTATATTGCAGGACGCATAAGATCCTTGTCAACTTGAGCAGTACTTGCAGGAAATTAGCAACTAATACTAGTAGCTTGTCACACTGTTGGACATAGTAATTTGGTAAAAAAGACCCATCATATTATCCATGCTACCTCGGTTTTTATGAGTAATTAAATGTTTGAAGACCGCCACAATTTGTAAGAATAATTTTTAAGTTTGTGTATACCGGTATGTTATATTATGGAACAAGTACTTTGTCTTTGATATCTAGGGAAGGTAGAAATACAAGTGTATATGGTATGATTAAATACAAGTGCATGGTATGATTAAATTGCTATTGTTATTTCAGTGTATTATCTCACATTGAGACAATTTATTGAAATATCAATTTGATTTTTCTGACGCAGTACATCTTTCCTAATATGATATACTCGGAAAAGGATGCCATGAGCCATGTTAACGTCTATGTATGCATGTTTACCTACATGTCTATGGATTGTTTCTATTGTATTTCTACTAACCAACCTACCTGTGCAACATGTTAGTACTACACCAATTGTATACCACATTCCAATTCTCTGTTTTCAATTTCTTCAAATTTGGCTTACGATATCATCCACAATTGGATCTGCAATTCCAAATTTTAATATACGGTAGATGCATAGAACTGTGGTAAAATGGTATTTCACAAAATACATGTAACTGAGGCTTTTTTGCATTGACATTGTTTCATCATTTGACTATTAAAACAATATTCTGATGTTTAGGATCATTTAGAGCAATGTTTAATCATTTGACTACCAATAACATTATAATATTAATAACCATGTAGAGCTGTGTATAACTGTTGGCAAAGTGCTGGAAAATCTGATTTCTCACGATGTTCTTTCCCACACTTCCTATGTATACCCACATCTTCCATCATACATACATTTATTCAAAAATACCCCATGGACCATTCTTATCCACTAGTCTACCTTGAATCCCTGGACCAAAGTTTTCATTCTACTCAATTTTCTTATCCAATTTTACAACAAAATCCCCAACTTTTACCAACATTTGACAACGAAGCACTAACAGTGTTTCGACACATTGGTATTTGTACTGATCACAGCTCTGGATAATTCCAATAAATGTGTACCGTATGTCATATCTACAGTAATAGTACTATTGGTAAATAACATTAGTTTTGTTTTATTCAGAGTTCTGTGGCACTGATTTACATTGTGTGTTATGTACGGTATGTCATTATTGTCATTGATGTCATTATTGTCACTGATGTCAATAAGTGTCATCACAGCACTTTGAATAATTATTATGAAATGTTATATTATTTTATTATAATTATTCAAAGTGCTGTTGTTTGATATAGTATTGCAGTTGTGTGTCATGTTTAGCACTGGCCTGTCAACTTGTCTGAATTTTGCATGATCTGATACGTAAAATTGAACCTCCTAAATCGAAATATCTAATTTCTTGAAAATATTTCTGATGTATGTTGTTTTGGAAAAATTAAGTTAGCATTGATCTGTTACATGCCAAATTGAATCTCTATTATCACTAATGTTGTTTTAAAACTTGCAAGGTTAACAAATTATCTGAAAGCACATAGCTGATAATGAAGAATAGCGAGAACTCAGATCGTCATATATATTGAAACACAAAACCTGAAATTTATTCAAGGCATTTTGTGCCTGGTTCAAGATAGTATATTATCTGTATAGTGAATTTGAAAAATAAAAGACAAAGTATAGTACATATCAAATCCGAAAATTAATTTTACTTTCTTAATTAAACAGAAAAGGAAGCTGAAGGGCCACAAATCAAACTTGTTACGAAGTTACTGTTATGCGCTGTGATAATTATGAAATGCGTACCGTACATGGTTTCTTAGAACATTTCATATTGATGTATTAGTAGAAAATGCAATTAATTCATATTAATTTATTAAATGTTAAAAAGTAAAAATCTGCAGTAATTAACAACTTGAAAGTGACAAATATAACTTTATGGTTTGAAAGTGACAAATATAACTTTATGGACCTTATCGATATCACTGTATAATACATACACATTTATGAGCCTAGTAATTTCATATGTCTTTAAACACAAGCTTTCAAATGGGTGAAAAATCCCTGATGCAATGTTAAATAATAACTCTTTCACTTTATATAATTTCAACACATAATGCGATAATGTGAGTCCTGAAAATGGTGCATCATTTTCATAGATATGTGAATCTCACAATGTTTTCTACTTGTGTAAATGTGATACTCCAAGTTCTAAACGTGGAATTCTTGCAATAACCGTACACATATTTCCAGATTAATTCTAAATATGTCCCATATACCCACAAATCTATATAAATATTTATGACCAAATGCATTACATAATTATACTCTCTAAATTATTGTAAACATGTATATTAAACCAATGAAAAAATCAAATTGAAATGTAATTGTATATATCGTAAATATATACTGTAGGAAATTATTATATGTACATAAATTAACAATATTCACAATCATATTTAAGAACAAATGACAAATTAATTTAATTTATGTATGGAATTATTGTTATCGGTGATATTGTATAAATGTTAGTATCTTCAAGAATTTAGGAATATGTGAATGTGGCTGGATATTTGTGTTTGTGCATTGTTGATGGTCAGAATGGTGCCCATGTTTACCATGTGATCTATCGTGCTTCCACACTGCAAGCCTTATGTATATAAGCTTTGTTAAGTCAAATGTAATTTGATAAATTTGCCACGCTTAATTCATTGTACAGTTATTTTCCGCCTATCAATTTGTACAGCCTAACACCTGTATGCATATTTAATTGTATATATTTATTTATTTTTAAGAAATAAACAAACCTTTTACAATTATCAGATCGTTCATGTATATTTTAATTACATGGAAATATTTAATTTTTGCTCTAAAAGATGAAGATCTAATTAAACTATTTATCATGATATCTGGGGTGTGTTTCACGAAAGGGGTGTATATTTACGCCGGACATGACGTAATACAAGCAAATCCGCGTCATTTATGTCTGGCGTAAATATACACTCCTTTCGTGAAAAGCACCCCTGTTGTGTACTCTGTTGTGAGCCAATCATATTTCTGCATTTTGAACCCTGACAAAGAATTGGACTGGTACACGTCTATGAAATACATGCAGAGCATTTGAGAAGGAAATCCAGTCTACATACTACGTAACGGTAGTAAACAAGACACACCCTCACACACTACGACCGCCATGGGGTGTGAGTGAATGAATATGGACTTTAACGTCGCTCCGGGAATCTTTCACCCATCTGCGACGACCTCCATGGGGTAGTGGTTAGAAAGTTGACCCTGAGAGAGGTAGGTCAGGGGTTGTGTCCAAAGATGTTTAAAGGTGGTACTGTACTTGTTGTTTCCCTGCTTGATACATGGTATTAAAGGAGTAAGAAAAGGACTGGTCAGATTGTGTTGAGGCCCTTAAGGCATTTCCTCATAGAAACAAGATTCATTAAAAAGAAGGAACGTTGAAATTTAATAGATTATATTATCAGAAATATATAGGGAAAGACATGTAAGAATTCCATTGACCATTCAACAACTGACAGGACAAGGGTTAAACATATTCATCAACTTATATGGTAATGTATTTATATAGCAGGGTTACATTTTCATTACTGCACCACCTATCTACCATACTAAGCATTGGGATATCATACAATCACAGAATTCAATTCTTGTTTTCACTAAATTGCAATTGTAAATGCAAAATCAACGCTATTGCAAATTTGTATTATTAATAATACTATAATAATGATAATTCAGTTATGACTATAAATTCATATGAAATGTTGCGAGATTAAAATGTTTGAAAAAGATTTACGTTGTTGGTTAATATGGCTTGTAACTGTCAGATTATATTACTCTTTCTATGAAATAATTATACTGAGCAAAATAAATTAAGGGCTGGCAAATATTTCGTCAGGAAACTTTTCACCACATTTTTTAATGTGGCTTGAGGAATATGGTGCCATTCTTCTTCCAACCAGTCGCAAATTTTTTGAAGAGTACATGCATTTTGGATATTTTTTATTGTTTATATAATATTAATCTAAATCTACATCAAAACTGCCTACCGACCCTTCATTAATTTTTTTCAAGATAATTAAGTTACATTGAACAATAAAGTGATTATCATACAATGCATACATCTCTAACATGTACAGACTATTTGAATTTTGCTTAACACAAGTATTTAATAAATTGTGTATATCAAGTTACCATATTTTAACTTACCTGTAATCAGAATGGCATTCAAGATAGCACACATAAACAGATAATAAAGATCATTGTGCATAGCTCCTATAGCCTCTCCCTGAGAAATATGTATACAGCAACATATGGTCTTAACACAATCATAAAACGTTGTTATTATTTTTCCACTTCAGTATTGCTCTCGTTAACAGGTATGTAGTAAACATTGGTCAATTTCTTAATTGTTCAGATGAATATTGCAATGTAGAAACTTATATGATTATAGAGTTGACTCACGTTTATCCGGGTAGTTGCATTCCCGGTAAAATTGTGAGAGTAACTGAATTTCCAGATGTCTGAATCATTTTACATAGCAGGACTGATATAAGTAAAAAAAACTGTGTGGATAGCGAGGGAATCGGATATCCGAACTCCAGATAAATGGGGGTGTAGAAACTATTATGATTATATTGACTAATCCTCAGTAACTGGAATGTAATTTAATTAAGATAATTATTCAGATGATTATTGTGGTGTAAAAACTTATATAATTATATTGACTAATCCTTGGTAAGTAGAAAAAGAGAATGTAGTATGCAACACATAAAAAAGATAAAATTTGTGCACAACAGGTTGGTCAGCATAATAGTGTCCCCTCGATATAACGCTGAAGTTGGGGTCCATGACATACCCCCCACGTTATAGTACCCGCCTTATACAATGTTACAGGGAAATAAAGAAAATAGAAATCAGATCCACGTCTGACCCTGCGTTACATCCAAATCTGCGGTGCATCAGACCGTGTTATATCGAGGGGGGCACTGTATTGTCAAAGAACATGTAGCACCAATTACATCCTTTAGCTAAGGCGTGCCAAGACTAAGGATGTCAAGTTTACAAAATTCTGTAAATGTGTACACGGTAGGTCGTACACGAAACGATACTGTTTAAACGCACTACCGAGTTCAGGTAGATATACCTATAATCTACATGTTGTACTGTTACTTGTATTGTTGCAATTAAAAGTTCCAATTTATCCAAGTATACATTTTCTGTTTTTACCCGCGATTTTGTCAGTAAATCCTGCAGTGTATCAACATGATGACAGTATTTATAAAACATTTCAAATGTCTGCAGGGTAACTACCGCGTTCTCACGGAACTACAGACTTTTATAATAATATTCATGCTATAATTTACATGTAAAATAATCGATGACTGTACCAATGAACAGAAATGCAGATTAGTGTAACACTCTAGGCTAGGTACTGTAATTTTAACGGACACATTGTTAAATACTTTTATATTAAATATAATACAGCTATAATCAGCTACGAGTACGTCTGCCACTGTTTCTATTGTCAGTAGTTGCAAAATTCAACATGCATTTCGTGGGCACACAGACATCGAGTGATTTGAGTCATGCAAGTCATTGACCTGTTGACCTCGAGGCATGTATTTCCTTGCAAATTAGTTAAATGGCGACGATGTAAATGTTTCAAAATGTAGTATGCATTTAAGTTTAATATTGATTGATACAAACACTCAACATGTTCAAAGACAAATATTATACCATTTATGCTAATTCCATAGAGTAGCAATCATAAAGAGTAATATGATGTAACATGAAAATGACATCATGTGAACATAGCTCCCTAATTTGCAGTTATTAGTCAGGTAATGTAGCATGATACACAAAATATCTGTATCCTTGCTTGTTTTAGTAAACTTACTTTAATTGAATTCTTATTACTGACTACTTAAAGTTAATAAATACTATTTTGTTTTATATGTACCAAGTACCGGTATGCACATGATATTTGGCAAAAATAAGCATTTTATTTGTTAATAAATGGCAAAAGCATTGTAAGTAATGTCCATATTCAACGTTCTGTTAGATGACAAACTACAATAGTATTGAATATTTGTGAATGCAAAGCCTATTTTATGGATACTCTTAAAGGATTAATGCTGCTTTAATCACAAGCTCACTGTATGCAATGGCAAGGTAGCATATGCACCCTAAATATACTGTTAGTATATGTCTGCACTTTTGTTTGATAGACACGTTTGGAAACGATATGTAAGATAAATGATATCTAATGGACACAAGTTTAGTACATGTACTATATTTCTTACACACCTTTAGCAATCGGGGAAAATGAGCTGTCTTTGAAGGTTTCAGGCATATGAATACAATACACATCAGCTATTCATAGGAGTTGCTATACCCACCAAGTAACCGCCAATTATATATTGTTAAGCCAAAAGAAAAGAGTGAATGAAGCAAGCTCTAAATATTCTCATGAGTTCCAACATGTTCAACAGAATCCATTGACAATAAAGAAAAATGCAAGTAGTGTTTAATATTGACATTAAAATTGAAACAGTATAAATCATTAATGAACAGTTATGGAATACTACACCTACGAAGTCAGTCTAGCCAAGTCAGTCTAGCCAAGCCAAGCAGCTACAATAGTACTGTTATGGCTATCTGGAGTACTGGCATACTTGTAGTACCATCATAGATTGGAGCTAAAATTATGGAAGTTAAGCCAATACTTTCATGTGGCCAAGCTAAAGGCAACGTTAACATTCACAAGTAGTCAATAGATTGTTATTGATAATAAATAAATATATCATCCATATATTGAAAGTAATGTATTTGAAACTGAGAATTCTTCAAAGGTTTTCAAAGCTAATGTAAGGCACAAGTGTTTGTCACTGAAAAACATGCCATTTGGGCTTTAGCACTATGTTTTTACTATAGCAGGAAATGACACAAACCATGATTTACACAAGTCCTACCAGTACTACCCTTTTATAAAACGCATAATGACAATACTGTGACACTTTATCCTAGTTATAACCATCTGATATTGACTGACTTTGAGCGTGTATTATTGGAGCTATAAGGGCTGTTTGTTTCGGTACCGACTGGCCTGATCCAGCAAGCCGCTAGACCCTGTTGACCCGAAAAACGTGCTCGATTTGCCCAATTTCTTACCCATGATTCTACGTTCTGAGCTGCCAGCATGCTTACGAGATACCGGCAAGCAACCAAATATTGGGAATACCGAGCGTGTTTTTAGGGTCAACAGTATCAAGCGGCTTGCTTGATCAGGCCAGCCAGTACCAAAATGAACAGCCCTTATCTCCAATAATACACGCTCGAAGTCAGCCAATGACAATACTTTGACACTTTATCCTAGCTCTAACCATCTGATATTCACAATACTGTGACACTATACATTACACTTTATCATAGCTGTGACCATCTGATATTGACTACATTGACACTTTATCCTAGCTCTAACCATCTAATAACATCATATTGACAATACTGTGACACTATATATACACAAGTTATGCATATATTGATAATATTGACACCTTATTCTAGCTCTTAAGTTAGTCGCAAATGGGTGAAAGATTCCCGCAGCGACGTTAAACTCCATAATCTCTCACTAGCTCTTAAGTATCTGATATTG
>JAULBP010102498.1:0-10764 GCA_032355345.1 Lepetodrilus pustulosus
CCTAGTGACCGGGAACACGGGGGTCAGTAAGCATCAACGCTGTCCCTGGCAGTTCCTGGAGGAAACTCCTGACAGTCTGCGAACTCTGTTCTTTAGTGGGACTTAACAAGATCGCTCAGTGGCTGGACGTATCCTAGTCATTGGTGTGGACATGCAGTGGTCCTCTGTGTCATCAGGGAGTCAGCTCAGCAGGGAACAGTCACAGGATCTTAACTGACCACCATCTGTTTATACTGCTACCAAAGACTTGATCACGTCAATAGCCTCATTGTGTGGGAGACATGCTGGCTGATGTGTGTCTATCTCTCCGTTCAGCTCCACCTTGTGATGTGAACCTTGACAGCAAGTCTGTCTTGCAACCGTAGGATTTTATTGCAAGCCAAAGGTGATGTTGCAACCTCAAGATGTTCTTGCAAGCCTTAGATGTTCTCGCAAACCTGAGATGTTCTTGCAAGCATCCAATGCTCTTGCAAGCCATTGGTGTTCTTGCAACCCTAAGGTGTTCTTGCAGGCAATCAATGTTTCCATTTGCCATGGTTGGACTCGGCGGGTAGAACAACCACCAGGGGCATTTGTATAATAGAATATGACTGAGCTGCATTGTATAATATGACATGGCGGCACCATCAGTTCCCCGGGATCATGTACGTAGATATTAGGAGTGGCCAGTCGACATGGCGGCACCATCAGTTCCCCGGGATCATGTACGTAGATATTAGGAGTGGCCAGTCGACATCCTGGCATCACCAAGCAAGCGGCAAACAGTCGTGACATGCTTGCTGTCATACATGTCATAATATTGTCATGAGCCCCACGGACTCGGAAGCTCAACCTAGATATGCAATATGCAGCAGGATTGTTGGTGACCTATAGCGGTTATGTTAACTAATATGTGCATTAATCTGACTGTTCAGATATTCTGGGTTGTGTGACCTGAAATGTCTTATTAATTTGTGACTCTCTAGTCTTTTTGGAATATTGACGCTGCGACATGGTATTGCTACGCACACAAGGCTCACATTAAATCGGACGAGTTTTCTTTCTTTGCGAGCGAGGAATGGTGCTTTTGGGAGATGCAGTGCTGAATGGCACCTGACTGTGAACTGATCACGGCAAACACAGGAGTGGTGTTGGACGTATAGCTGTCAAAATGCTGGAGATTCTAGATGACGGACTTCACATTTGTTTTCTTGGGAAATTTGCATGTTTCAAATCTGTGGATAAGAAAATGATCTTCGTACAGAAAGCTTAACTTTTGCTATGATACACCTGGCGTGTATATTTGTAAATTCATGTGTGTACGTGTCAATGTTGTGAGTTTTCCAAGATGGCTGTATATTTGTGCGTTGCCAATGAATCCACGTCAGCTGATGATCATCTATGTCCGAAATTAACGGTTCCAAATTGGTACCTAGATTCCATAGTAGAACTGAAACTATGCGACAGGAACTAAAACGTGTTCCGGTGAAATAGCTGACCAGTTTGTTTGTTTTTAAACTAAGGACTAATGTGTGCGGGTGAGCTTACGTACATTCACGACTGGCGTGGTAAGAATGGTTAAAGGACTGAACCAGTTTACCACTGACTAATGACGAGAGATACGCTCACTAACAACTTCAATGTTGATGTATTTTAGCCAGTCTGTGCATCAGTGGTTATATTCCGTAGCATTCATTGAATCCTGCATTATAGTGTATCGTATTTCCCCATAGTGAACATATTTATTATATAAATCCATGTAATGCAACATTGATACACGAAATATTTATATCACTAGACCACCAGAAACGATTGTGTAACTTTTAATATTTGAATGTACTCATTTTGTTCTTATGCCTAGATGTATGACTAGATATGAATAGATCTGAATAGGTATTGCTATATATGGGCTACTTATTGCTAAGTATGAATATATCTGGCTAGATATGGCTGAATAGAGCTAAATATAGATATGACTAGATATCGCTAGTTATGGCAATACATGGCTAAGGATGAAAAAATATGGCTAGATGTGGCTAAATATTATTTATTACTTACTAAATATGACTCGTATTCTACGAATATGTCAAGATAATTAAACAACAGGTGCCAAGGCTAAAGATACCTTTGAGTACAGTTTCTTTGTCAAGCTTAAATTTTATTTGGAGATTTGTGAACAGATTTTGTGTTGAGCGTGAAATGGTACTCCAAAGGTTTTATAATCTCTGAGCACATGGCGGCAGATAAGTCTAAATATTGAATTTCCCAGATTGACCCCAAAATAATAATATGCTTCTACCACTATTTAATTTCTGGTCATTGGTACCGTCAGTATTCACAACACTTCACGGATAATGCTTACAGTAATGTGCGATCTCTTACAAATGTGTCAAGTTGTGTAAGTGTTACAAGTGTGTTTGAAGCGCCTGAGTTCTGTATACACAGTGTGTTCTTAAGCTTGTCCTTTGCAGATACATGTACTGTACTTCCATGTCTGAGCTATTACCAATTGGTTTGTGCCGACTTAAACTTGTAAGAGTTATTAATCTGAATTTGGTATAATTTAATATCTATGTAAGAACATTTGGTTTCACAGTGTAAGTCTAGGGTATGGTCATGGCTATATGTTCTCTATTTTTTTTATATGTTGACAAAGGGCTAGTTAATAATATAAAACAAATTTATGTACATGTACCTCAAAGATTTTATAGTTGTTAATAATTATTATTATGTCTTGGAACATCCACTTTAGTATTTATCTATCCAATGTAAACTGACAAGATGTGATATCAGTGAAAGAATCTTGAAAGTGACTCTAAACCCCAAATAAATAAAAATTATAATAATAATCTAAGTTGCAAGTTATGTGCTTTTCCATGTAGAAAGTGAAATGGATTCAAAGGTCTGTCAATCATTTTACATACTCGCAACAATCGCTGTTCTATATGACATCTATTGTTGCATGCAGTAAAGTAGAGCTTAAAAATTGAGGGTTGTCACAATCATTATTTCATTGAATATATTCATCAACTAGTATTGTAATGTTGGTAAATGGTAAATGTTGAACAGAAAAACTTTATTTCCCAAGAGGAAAGTAAATAACTATGAAGTGTATTTAGGTAAGGTAAAACCTCATTAATCAGTTAAATTATTCATCTGGTTGCAGTTGTAGTTCTCTTTACATTCCATTATCACGAGAACATGGCGTCACCATTTTGCTCAGTTGCTGCATATAAATCTCACTTTACAGACGAAAAAACGACAACAATTATTCATGTTTTGATAAATGTTCTCCATGCTTCAAAGTTTATTCCTGAACTTGCCATATGACTGTTTTTATGAACTGTAAACATTTGTGTTGAAATTTTATATATATAATGTTGATTATTTTTTTTTTGTCGTCAGCTTTGATGATGAAATATATTATAATAGGGATGGAAATTTACCTTTAAAACATACAAGCCCAGAATATGATTCAGTTAACAAGCCTTTACTAAACATAACGTTCTAGCATATTTTCTACATCTAGTCTGCATTTCACCATAGAAAAAGTATGCCCTGATTTATGCCTGGACTAAAATACGACCCGTTTGCGGAAAGCGCAGTCCAGGAGACATAGCTCAAGATAAGGAGTTGATGTTAATCTCTATCGCTAATAATTAACCCTCGGAAACAATCAACTGCGAGTTGTTTTTGCCTGTAGCCTAATAGGGATTAAACCACTGATGAAAACTGACCCTTTTCCCTCACCCTGCTGGATTAGGCACAGACGCTGCTCTTAAGGGCATCTCCAGTTGCCTGCAGCAGGGAGAGGTTTAAACCTACTTGCTGGAATAATGAAGCAGTTAATTATCCTAGCGCTGTGAACTTGTAGTGGTACATGGATGCACTTGTGTTACATAAATATATTTACTGTTATCGTGTATGCGTAAAAGAATCCAGCAACAATTAAACAAATAATTAAAAAAGAAAACATGAAATATTTTTTAATTAATTAATGTTGCTTTTTGTCTTATTAAATTTTATTTTTCTAATAGTCTTTCAGATACCTGAAACATTGGCTTGGGTTAAAAGCTTTTCGTGTTAATTTCCATTCCTGCAAATCCTAATTGGCATTGTGAAGTGAATTGAATCCTGAAGTGCTGTATCATCATTATGACGCTGCATGTAGATATAAAATACATAATCCACGTTCTATCTTTGCCAGTTGTATATGTATATATTTGTGTGTGTAGTTGTTTGGTAAGTCTCGAAAAGAAAATTGTCCTCAACGTGTCATGAAATCCCTCAGTTGTCGCGAGATGTGGTATGGGTTATGATGTATATGTGCAATATTATTGTTTTTGATGTGGCTTCGCCATCGTTTCTTTCCCTATTATTATATGCCTGACTCTATGTGATACGACTGAAAACTGCGAGCTAGTTGTTCAACAGTAACGACTCTCGTAGCACTATGATCGCTTGGTGGAACTGGGGTGTGAGGCACAGAAGTCCCAGAATACACCAGCAATGGATCTGCTACTTGTTCTGTTACTATTAGAATGGAACTATTCTGTATTGGTATATTCGATAAATTACGAAGCAACTTCTTTCCACATTAACACAGAAATTTTCGTATCTTATTTGTTTTTCTCTCGGCTTCTATCTCTTACCTCTCTCCCCATCACAAACTTTCTATCCCTAATCTTCTCTTTCTCGATCGATATCCCCTCAAAAAATCATTTTCCATCATTTCCATTAATATCATATCGGAATAATATTGGAATTTAGAAATTCAATATTCGTCGCTAATCAAAATATATTTATGAGCATATTCCACTGGAGAAATATTGTGCATATTACCTCTCGTCGAAGGCTTGCTGACGTCCTCTACACTGCAATATGCTGGTGTATGGATGTTTACCGATAGCTTACTATACAGACATAATACCCAGGGGAAATAATCAATACTCTTATTGTATCTATAAGTATTCATTGTACAGTTTGATATTGGAAAATATCCAAGATATTAAAAAATGGAAATCGATGTCTGTGACATATCTTGGTATGTCAGTACGAGATCTTAACTCACCTCTGTTCAGGGTATGCTACCCGACTACTGTAGTTCTTAACCTCTGCCAAGAGTAGGCTATGTACACGTGATATTGTTCAGTTTGCATAATTGTGTTGGAAGTCGTTGATTCTGCTGCATGGGGTAGTCATAGCTATATGGTGAAGGATTCTTTACTGAAGATTGTAGTGTATGGATGAAAAATCTCTGCTACGATGTAAAACAATAACTCACTTTTTCCTGAAGATTAATACGGAGCTGATGTCATATGAGTGGGTAGATTTTTACAAAACATCTAATGTTGCAGGGTAGGGTAGTATTTTACAAGACTATTTCCATGGGAGGCTAGTATTTTTCAAGGCAGTTGAAAGGGGAAAGTAGCATTTTACATAGATGTTGCATGGTATGGTAGTATTTTACAAGACAGCTTGCAGGGGAGGGTAGCATTTTGCAAGGCAGTTGAAAAGGGGAAGGTAGCATTTTACATAGATGCTGCATGGTATGGTAGTATTTTACAAGGGGAGGGTAGCATTTTGCAAGGAAGTTGAGGAGGAAGGTAGCATTTTACATGGCTGTTGCAGGGGAGGGTAGGATTTTACATATCAAATGAAGTTGAACTGGAAAGGTAGCATTTTACAAAACTACCAGTACTAGGTAATATATTGGAGGGGAGGGCGGCATTTCACAAAGCAGTTGCTGTTGCAGGAAAGCTTATTTTTTACGACACAACTGCCGCTTGATAATATGTAGCATTCATCTGAATCGGTATTATGGCATGCATTGCTCTTTGCAGCAGAAACAACATACCAGTATTCGTGTATTATCTGTAATACTAGAAGTGATATATTGTTTTTGTTTGACGCGAGAGTATAAATATTGATGATACAACTGGTGGCTTGTGTGGCTATGTAATACATAAATTCCAGTCTGTTATTATGAATGTGTTCATTCAGTGATTGTTCTGTTTCATCTGAATGGCTACACGTTGCGCCAACTGCCACATACAAGTCATGTGATGAGATTGAAGAGAAAAGAAATTGACATTTTAATCTGACGAGTTAAATTGGCACAGAGCCATTTGAATTGGAATATTAAAATGCAATTTGTCAGGAAATCCTGGTGTTTTTTTTTTTTTAATATCTAGGCAATGTTGCATGATAAAAGGAATGTTCTACTTGTATTTCTGTAATACTAAAATGGTTTTTGCTCAGTATGGTTTGTTAGAATATTCTGCAATCAAATCATTAATAACTGTGTGTTTGCTTTACAAAATAGTTAAGCTTCAATATAGGAATGCAGATCTTATGAAAGTGTCATGTCATAGATGCAGATAAAATTAATGAAATGATTTATATATTATCGCATCAATATCTATTGCCACTCGGCAAAGTAAGTTTGGTGTGTGATATAGGGGAAGTAACTCTTCCTAACAATTTGTTTTCGTGAAATCAAATTTGGAAAGCCAAATTATTCTCATCTTCTTTTGGGATGAATGAAAGTAAATATAAGTGTTGGTATTGGTGATGGTTATGATTTGCTTCGATTTATTTAAATTTCCTTTTAATATTTTTGTCAAATCTTAAGAAAATTAAAAGAATATCCACCATTTGCCAGTCTTCATACCATATAAGTAACAGTATTCACACTGAATCTCTCAATATTTTGACTGTGAAAGTAATTTGATGTTGTCCTTGCATCAGACATGTTGTTTAGAATCAGCACTTCAATTTGCTGTCACTGCCTTTCGACTGAAATCGCCCCGTCTGTTGTGTGTGAGCTTGCCCTATGTATTACTGTGATTGTGTGTGTATGTAGAACATAAACAACTGTAAACCATATAAATATATATACATATACACATACACACATATGTATTATTTGTGCTACTCTTGGAAATGAATGATGAAATAAAATCGTATTTCATGTAAATAATTGTTTTCTATTTTTATCCAAAATTATATCAAGCTGAGGACCCAACATCCTCGAAAAACCCAAGCTACTGTGACTCCACTACCTTCCGTCAAATACCCTGGGATCACCGCCTTTTCAGAACTCCGTTTTGGTCACAATGAATATATTATAAATTATCTAGCCACGCCTCTGCTGCGTGGGCTCTAAATATAGCGATTGTGTTGTAGTAAACCTGCGATCACCACCTAGTACTGACGAACCATGGGCGATGCATTTGAACAGTGCAGACAGCAAATCCTATTGCGACCATGTTCAAAAGACACTGATGCAGAGTTTGAACTCTGGGTCCAGCTGCACGACACTTGTGTAGGCTAAAACAGTCGTAGGGATTTACAACCACCATTGCAATATTGCGCTGTCTTATTCCGATAGACTACAAGAGCTTCATGCAACCCAATTACAATAATAGAATGTAGGTAAAAGTTTTACACCCTCTTTTGGCATACAAACGATAGCATCGATACAGAACATTCCTGTTGGAGGTTCTTCCACACATATGGTTTCAAGTTATCATTTATATGGTACCTGCATACTGTTTCCACCTATATTATGCAAGATGTTGTTTGTCAGACACCAACCTTTTGGCTATTCAAATGACAGGTAATATCGCTACCTGGGAAACAGATGTCGATCTCTCACAGCTATTGTACTATTCAAACTAGATGTGTCCAGCTGTCCAAAATTCCATCATGATATTGTATGAAAAGTGTACTCGAATCAGAAGATCCATGTATGAATGAATGAATTGAACACGTGATGATGGTAAAATATTTTTTTTTTATTTCATAAATAAATAATATAATAAACAATACACAAGTTGATACTGTATAACAGTTTATGACTACAGACATTGATATAGTATACCCACAGCCTCTAACAGATGTCCCACATACAACAGACTTACTAGAATGTAGTTAGATGTGATGTAATGAGAAGTTGGCAAATTAATTTTTACATAACATTTTTTATCTTGTTTATGAAAGATGTGACAATCTTTATATATATATATATAATAATGATTCTCAAGTTACCGTAGATTTATTGGGCACTTTGACAATATTTCTTTTTCCCAAGGACTAGGAAAAACCTGCCATATTTTCTTCTGTATTGGTTTTTGTTGTGTACGGTAATTGAACTGCGAGTCACTTAATGACAAACCATAATAATAAATACTCAGATGTCTATTAATCTAACATGATAATCTTTGGTGTTATACACCTGAATACAAGAACATTAAGGAATGTAGAATTAATGGTATACAAAATATATCTTTTATCTTTCGTGTGTAGCTATCAAACCTAGCATAATTATTTCTTCTTTTTCGCATCCATGTCATTCTGGGGTGCATGTGTGAACATTCAAGTCAAAGAAAAATATTTACTGAACTGATGACAACTGACATTAAAAAAACCCACTGCATAAACATCTAGTTCCTCAAGGAACGTTGAATTAACTTGGCACAACCTGTACGCAACATACCAAAGAAATATGTGGAAAATAACAATTAGCATATTTGCATTAATACAGATCGTGGTGAATTCATGTAAATGATGCATGACTATCACAGAGCATGATAACTTGGCATTAAGTGCAGTGGCTGTTTCAGTTTGGAAGACTGGAAGTGACCATTTTGTATATTCTGTTCTTTCTCAAATTCGGTTGTAATTATCGTACTTCTGACCCAGAGATTACGAAACTTTTTGAGTATGATTTTATGCTCAAGATCAAATTTTACATTATGAACATTTGTGAACATTTTGTGACTTTTGAGACAAGCATGAAATTATACTAAAAATAGGGTTTGTAATCTCTGTGACGAATCTCTTCAACTGGAACAAATAACAATAATCCTTTCATGAAGTTCCAAAATGGTCACGAAATACTTCTAAGGTTTGTATCACATGATGTACATTCCGTAACTTTACCCTAAATTAGGAACAGTTCCATTATCAAATTAGAACAATTATTTTGACACATTTACTAACATTCTGAACATGAACGACACATTACAGTTACATGTGCAAGTACAAGCACTAACAATTTCACTGAAAAGGCAATGTACACAAGGACAAAACAACTTTCTTAATAATTACTATGTACACTATTATACAAGAATTCCATACAAACTCCAGACAATACCAGATGGAAACTTTAGAACATCTCTAAATTCACATTCAAATACAGTAATTATATCTAATGATGATCAAGAAAGGTTTGGCAAATTTCTTGAATATACATGATATTGTATATCAAGTACATTAATTATGCTTGCAAGCATGTTGGTTTAGCCAGCAAGTAACATTGGAATGAAGATATACCAGCTTCACACTCAGTGTACCAAATCAGAAATAAAAAATTTAAAAAAATCACAATTTCTTAACCAAAATTCAGAAAATAATTATTTCTCTTTTCAGACTAAATAAATAATTTGTAAAATTTCACTGAAGGTACTCTTGTTGCCCAACTGGCTGTATTAGATACATAGGGCATTCCTGGTTGTCTGGCACACACAGAAGGTTAAAACGAATGTGAAGTCTTCAAGACTTGTACTAATGATAAGAATATCGGCTGTAGCATACAATAGCTGTCTTCAATGCTGAACAATTTAGGAATGCTTGAGTGAAGAATTTAGAAAAATATCATAATGATAAATACCAAATTTTATGCATGATGTCAACATGGCAGTGTTAGTATGAATGAGGAGTATGAATGATATATGATATCCAGTAATGCTAACGATATCAGGCATATCCTCTGCCTTCATGTGAACTGAACAAATTTCAATAGAAAATAACCTCACAACAAACAAGACGGTGCTCAACTTCACAAAAGAAAATAGCAAAACTACCCAATCATAAGTTTTTTAAACCCAAATTCTGCAGCAATATTAACCCTCTCCCCTGCTGGGTTAGGCACAGGCACTGCTGTTTAGGGCATCTCCGGTTGCCTCCAGCATGAAGATGGTTAATGCAGCATTAAAAACGAGAAATCTAAAAAGTACATTTTGATTCAAAATAGATCACTGAAGCTAGGACAATTTGCTTTAATTTTCATAGCACTCCTAATTCCTCGCATGAAAGCAGATCATACATAGAACTTAGAAGTGAGGTGGGAAAAGGACATCACACAAGATCAAAGCTCTTTGATAAACTGTACTTGGTTAATAATCTCATCAGCTGTATTACAGCCCTATACACTGTACAACCAAATCTCATACTTCAGCACAATCAGTTCCTGTCAAATACGAAAATGTTCCCAGAAATACCCAAACCAATGTGCGCATTGTGAATCGGACATACAATTATTAGTCTTCTTGGGCACAGAAGATCGTAAGAACCTTTCGAGAATAGGGACGTACAAAACAGTATAACTCCAAGGTAACATTAACTGCAACCATTGCCAAATGTCTGTACACAACTGGCTACTTTTGGAAGTACTGGAGGGCCCAATATCTCAGAGACTCACACACACACACACACACACGCACGCACACAATATCTATATACACATGAACTACACTTGATATTTACAACCTGAAACTATTACATAGCACTATGGGCATGTGCCTTGAAATGTGGCAAATACATTCAACTACCCAATTTTGTCAGTAATATCGTTAGGCTTCTTGAGAAAATTCGTGCAAAAAAAACCATTAGAAATTTTAAATTATAATAGTTTTTAAATCCTTTAAAGGCATACAATCACAGATATTTATGGCCGTTTTTGACTAGTTCTTAGCTACAACTTCAAAGTACATTCACTTG
>JAULBP010102509.1:0-10764 GCA_032355345.1 Lepetodrilus pustulosus
GAGTCGTTAAAGTTCCTCACCCATGTGGGTGAGGAAAAAATATCATTTTTTAATAGGCATCGGTCTCTAACCCTCCCATGAGCCATACCAATATAAAAAGTATCTTATGGTCAGCAGGGAGGGATAGAGGAATCTCGAACTAGCCCTGGACATGGCTTGGGGCACAAGCCGTGGGCTTGTTTTCCGCTTACCGCAAATGGGTGAAAGATTCCCGCAGTGACGTTAAACTCCAAGATTACTCACGTGTTTTCCGCTGAAATCACAATTGTATGTTCCCATGCCTTCCTGGAACTCTTTGTCAAGCTATATCTGCGAGTTCCACCATCCGTATATTGACTAACATCGCCTGGCATCCACTAACGTTTCCTTCCGCACCACAGCTGAGCCCAGAAGTTTACTCGGACTACACGAAGCAGCAGGGCTTCCACAGTTCTCTGTTGGAGCGGCTGTACGAGCTCTACCCTGCCGACTCCCCGTGTAAGATCATGTTGTGTGAGAACTACCGCTCGCACTCAGCTATAGTAGACTTCACGTCGGAGCTGTTCTACGACAACAAGCTGGTGGCCAGCGGCAAACTGACGGCACACAGTAACCACTACCCTCTGACCTTCTACGCCGCCAAGGGGGAGGAGATACAGCACGCCAACAGCACCGGCTTCTACAACAACTCCGAGGTGAGTGGGAGAAGAAAAATGTGTACTGTAATTACCCTAAATTAATTGTCAAAATCATTTGTTTCCGATCCTAAAAATACGAACATGACCATTTTTTTTCAAACGTTAATAAATCAAACAGCTACAAGTTTAATTGTAGGTAGGTTTCTTCTTGGTGTAATACTGACAAGCCATAATAATGAGCGAACTAATCTTGAAAGCTAAATCTAATTCCAAATTCAAATAAATTTGAAAACTTATAAATCCAAACCCCAATTGAAAACCCCCCAAAATTAACTGACCATTTCTCCAATGTTGCTCCAGGTGTATGAGATCGTGGAGCGAGTGGACGAGCTGGTCAAGAAGTGGCCGGAGGACTGGGGGCCGATCGAGGAGAATGGGATCGGGGTGGTGGCGCCGTACACTGACCAGGTCATCCGGATCCGAGCCGAGATGAGGAAGAAGAAGATGTTCAACATCTCCGTGGAGAGAGTCCTCAATGTGCAAGGTATGACTCGCGAGATTTAGGAGGGTCATTCATAAAATGTGAGTTAGGAGAGTCACTCCCTATTAACCCTCTTCCTGCTGCAGGCAACCAGAAATGCCTTAATGAATGAATTAGTGCTTTACGTCGCAGCGGGAATATCTCACCCATGGTCTGTGTGTAATCCAGCAGGGAGAGGGTTAATCCTTGTCAAATATGTTTCTGGAAATTTCTTTCAATTTTTTCATTTTTAGAAAAATTGCTGCTCATGTCTTCGAAATCCCTATTTACTAGTCAATCGATAATCTCTGAGTTTCTTGTAAAATTTACAAGTGACCTTACTGCTCGATAAAGCCAATGTTCCTTGCTCAGAATCTTGGTGAAAGTAATTAATGAATTCATTTGTCACAAACAAGTTAGATTTACCTGCAATTCTTCCTTAATACTGCATTGTTAAAACATTTCTTTGGTAGTATATTTGTGAAATATTCATGATGCAATGTAGAACAATAATTCAATTAATCAATCGATCATCGTTTCCATTTGATGTTCATTTGGTACATATAATACACAAAAACTAGGTATTTCCTGAATGTTATTGCTCGAGAAAGGTATACGATACGATACGATACGATACACGATAGCATACTATGCAAGGCAACATAACATAGTCCTCCATACCCATCACACAAATCGTCAAGTCATTCCAAGGGGAGATAATCAGTGTACTTCCTTCCTGCTCCAGGCAAGCAGTACCGGGTGATCGTCCTGAGCACAGTCAGGACACGCAGGACATGCAGGTCGGACACCAGCGTGGAGGACGTCATGGACTACGGATTCCTCTCCAACGTCAAGCTCCTCAACACCGCCATCACCCGGGCGCAGTCGCTAGTTGTAGTGGTTGGTGACCCGGTCTCGCTCTGCCTTGTCGGAAAGTGCAGGTATGCTGATCCCTGCTGTCACTACAAACATCACAATTTTCCGCAGATCCGTGGAAATCTGTTGATATGTTTATCTTCAGCATCCTTAAAATTCACTCCCTCCAGTAAATGTTTATATGGCACAACTTAATGCATGACTGATAGTTCATCCTATAAACAAAGCAAAATTATAAGCACAGTTGCCAGACCATGACATTCTTTTATCCGTGACCTTTTGACATTATTTGACCATGACCTTTTGATATGCTGTGACCTTTTGACCCCTGACCTCTCATCCAGGAAAGTGTGGGAGTACTACCTGGAGATCTGCAGCAAGAAGTCCAGCTTCCACGGCATGACCTGGTCCAGCCTGAGGTCACAGCTGGAAGGCGCGGAGATGACCAAGACGTATGTGCTGAACCCGCTGGCCCCCGAGTTCGTGCCCAACCGGATGTTCCACACCACGCAGGCCATGGGCGAGGCGGCGGGCCAGTTCCTGCAGGGCGCGCAGCAGCCGTTGTCCTGGCAACACCTTGGTCCGCATCACCCAATGGCAGCAGCATCGTACGGACAGTCTCTCATGCAGCAGGCGAGTGGTCTATATAGTACACCAGCATGTTTTAGCAGAACATCTAGAATTATGTAGGCCTTTGGTTATGGTTGCCCATATACTAGTGAAACCACGCTGATCCTGGGATTCGAACCCGAGTTGCTGGATTGTGAGTCCAACGCTCTACCGACTGAGCCAAAGGGGTAACCCCACTGGCTGAGACCAGTAGGAGCATCACACCCGGCTACATTCTCCCCCTCCACATGGTGACTCATCCTTCAGTCACTAATATAGTTGCATCTGAGCCACCAGGGAGCTAGGAATTCTCTGTGGGACAATTCAGCAAGTAATGCACAGAGAACAACTCGAATACACATTGGGCGCCATTGAAACATGACCCACGTCGATCCTGGGACGCGAACCCGAGTTGCTGGATTGTGAGTCCAACACTCTACCGACTGAGCCAAAGGGGTAACCCCGCTGGCCGAGTCCAGTAGGAGCATCACACCCGGCTACACTAGTACTATGAGTGACCAGAAGAATAGTATGCATGGGAAGGAAAGGCTTCATCTAGGTCTGCATTTCATGATAGTAGTCTGGGATTAAATCAAGTCTTGTCATGGCTTGCTATTCTCATCCCTGCAGTCAGGTCGAATAATTAATATATAACCACATTATTTATATATCAAGTCATCTCCATAATATATAATTTCAAGAGAATTAAACAACTTGCCAATGAAGTAATTATACTATTTGGACTTGGTAATAGTTGGTCTATCAAACTGCTATGAAAATAGTCTAAATAACTTTATATTGTAAATTCTACAAATATTTGTGCTGCAGACATTACAAAATGGTCATTGTTGACATTAAATTTTTGAGAATATAATTAAATAAAAAAATATTTCGTCTGTTTTTCATGCTGCACATTACTTTTAAGGTGACACAGTTATAAGGCATTATGCTGTAAATAAATATGTATCACTAAGAAATATGGGACTTGAAAATTTCTCTGTAGAATTGCCCGTGCTAGGACAGCTATTAAGTTTATGCCGCAATAATTAATAGCATAGCTTAGCATGATACGAAGCGCCTACCAAACAACCAACAATTTCTAATTGAGTCTGAACTGTTGTTTCAGATGCACCAGGCCCCCATGCTTCCCTACTACCCCATGCCAATGTACCACCCAGGATTCTTCAGCCCCATGGTGTACCGCCCATACATCCCCCACCGGCAGGACAGCCCAGTCAGGGGCAGGGCCAGCTCGCCCAAAGCCTCCTCCCCCCGAGGCGGCACTGCTGCCGCTGCCGCCATGGCAACTGGAGGTCACCACCGAGGTCGTGCCGAACACAGCCGACCTCCGGCAGACGGGACCAAACAGGGAGAGCACTCTGCTGCACAAATGAAGATGTTCTACAAGCATCAGAAGAACCGGATGATGGTGTACCTGCCGCCCAGGATGCCGCTGGCGTACCCGCCGTACTATCAGCACCCGATGTTCCACCAGCCACCGTACTGCCACCTCCCGGAGGACACTCACCAGCACCGTATGGTCCTCCAGCACCCGTTCCTCCCCCCGGGACCACGCTTCGTGCACCACGGACCCGTCCTGCCGTTCAGCCATGCAGGTCTGCAGCCCGTGGACAAAGGTCACAGTTCGGGAGCGTCTTCGGGGTCGAATTCGAACGTGTCCACGCCGACACCGACCGACGACGCGGAGATGAGGAGCAAGTCGGAGGAGAGGACGTCGCCGTCGGTGTCGGGGCAGAAGATCCTGCTGATGCCCGGGGTGAAGCATGTTCCACTTCACCTGCTGCCCGATGGAAAGGAGGCGGGGCCAAGAAACGGAATGTCCCCTCCTGCCCCCGGGGAAGATAGGAGGTCGACACCCGTGTCAGACAGGCCGTACAGTCCGGCGAACTACAGCTTTGACCGGCACAACGTTGCGGAGAGTGGCAAGAAGAACAATGAGAACTCGACGATCACGTCCAAGAAGAAGTGGAGGAAGCAACTGCATCTGAAGACTGGGTTCAGTCGGCAGTTTAGCGATGATCTCCCGACCCCGACGGAGATCACGGAGCTGGTGAGGATGATCGAGGAGAGCATTGACGAGACCAAGGAAGAAGAGGAGGAAGAGGCTCCGCCCAATAACAGACCCACGGAACTCAATGGACAGAAGCGGACAGCCTCTTTCAACAAACTCCAGCTCAGTCTGACGAACGGCCAAGACCAGGCTTCAGACTCAGCGTCCAATCAGAACGGAGAGAAGCTGTCATATGCCGGAGTGGTTCGGAAGCCACCCCTTCCTCCCGCCCCACCCAAGAACTGCACCCTGGGCGACCGGTCGCCTGTCATCGAACCGAAGACACCCAGCACCCCTGCTGGCTTCATCACACCCGGGACAGACATGGAGATTGACCCCTTCGGAATCTTAAAAAGCCTGAACATCGAGTCTTCACCACAGCATCTGAGATACCCTCATATCTAGGCCTTGGCATTTTCACTGTCCATCTATCACATAACTAATATGACACTCATCTCTGTGTGAGGACTCGCATCTCGTCTTATGGTAGTCCTCTTTTCGATTTGTCAACACACGTTTCTAATTCACACATTTTGTATCACTGCATTGAAACACGTTGGAATTTTCAAATTCGCTGCCACACATTTCCACAGAGCACATGCTATTTCACCTACATCTGAAAAAAAATATGTACTAGTGCCCCTAAAGCAAATAATTACATAACAAAAAAAATGTATTGTAGACATGGCTATAGGTGTAATATTTATACATGTAGAATTAGTTTCAGGTGAATAGCATTTCCAAGATGGTTGTCTTCAGGAAGAGGACAATGGGAGTTGTCTAATCTTTGTAGCGGAGACATCTGGTGGTCACTGTTGATATTATATTCACAGGATGACGAGGTGTTCTTGTAACGCGTATTACGTTGCTTTCCGGAATCTGTTACAGATATATTGGACAGTTTTCCTGTAACTTTAATTAATTAGCAAATGTGTGTGTTATATATCTAGTGTAGTTGGTCATGTCTATAGTTTGTGTTTCTATATTGGATGTATACAATATTCATGTAACACTCTGGAGCTGCTGGTTGGTTTATGGGTTGCCATGGAAACGATGTAAATCAGAATGTGACTGGATGTGAACAGTTTAATCTAGAGAGACGGGATAACAGTTTAATCTAGAGAGACGGGATTTGTGTGTGCAACGCTGTTGAAATATAGCTCTATTTGTGAAATCTCCAATGTTAAGAATCTTCAGCGCATCTGCTGAAAACTATGTTAATTAAATTTAAATGTAGGTGATGTAAATTAATGTCAATGACACTAAGAATGGTGACACTGTTATTGATGGACACTAATGTAGGTGACACTAATGTAGGTGACACTAACTAATGTAGGTGACACTAATGTAGGTGAAACTATTGTAGGTGACACTAATGTAGGTGAAACTATTGTAGGTGACACTAATGTAGGTGACACTAATGTAGGTGACACTAATGCTGGTATTTGCTAGAAGCAGACCCTCGGCTGTTTTCTGATGAAATGTGATCACTACACTCTCAGCCCTGAATCTCAAACTAGTAGCATGTACTTTAGTCTGGCTAGTCTCTGACAGTGCTTAGATATGGTATGTATCATAGTTTTACTCCGAAAGATATTTAGTTTTAAAATATTCAAAAGTAATTCTGAACTAACATTCTGCAGGATTTTGTGTAGTTAATTAATAATGATGTTTTAATTTCCATGAAATTTCACAGAGACTTCTGCAGTTTATATCATTTAGGGGGAATAATCAAATTATGGTTTGTCTCGTAAATTATTATTTGTCTCCCATGATAAAATACTTTCACACTCCCCACCACTACCCTCAAACCCCCTCCCCGACACTTTTGATAGATATAAAGGGCTCGAGTTCTAGGAATTGAAGTGTACATCGACATATGTCTTAATTGCTTTTCAGAGCGTCTATTTAGTTGAATGTGCAAAAGTTATATATTAATACAAAGGCTGTGAGAAGTAACTATTTAAGGATGAAGGGAAAGTGACCAAAGATTGGTGTTGTTTGTTTGTGCGGGTCAAAGGTCTGAGGTCGTTGATGGTCTATTTTTAGTACATACGTTGATGTAATTATTCTGGTGAAGTGGAGTGTCAGAGTGCTGTACAATATGCCATAGTTTGTTGCCGAGAAAGTCCGATTGCACAAATTGTTATTGAGATAGATAGATATCTGTGCATGTAACATTGAATAGTTATTGGTCCTTTGACTGGATTAGTTGTTTTCAATTACATGGCCATTTAGTCAATTCTGCAATGCTGCTATTCACTACTGCTGCTACTGCTACTACTACTACTACTACTACTACTACTACTACTACTACTACTACTTCTACTTCTACTTCTACTACTACTTCTACTACTACTACTACTACACTGCTACTATCATTTATCATTAGTGCACAAGTTCTCTTCCACGAGTTTTGTGGCCACAACACTTCAACAAGCCATAATGTTGAGACTAGTGCCCATTTCATCGTTATTTCCATTGCTAGATTGTGCCCTAGTGTGAACATGCCGAGATGTTAACATTGTTCAACAATGCTCAGGCAAAGATAACTCTCATTAAATTTAATATTATAAAATAAGAAAAATTCAAGATGGCTGCCAAAATGGGCAAAAGTCTTTCTTTTTACACATTAAGTGGACAATTGGTGCGATTACTTTACTTGTTCTTTCTCATCTACATTCTGTCCAAGTAATCACGTATATTTGTTGTGCAACGACGGTAGCATTGATGTCTGGGTGGTTTCTTAGTATCTAGGTGTGGCAAAAATTAAGCTTTGTGTTGCTTTGACTAAGTGTTGTCTATGCCTGAAACGAGGGAAAATTATGTTTTCTAAATACAATGAGGGTACTCTAATACATTATTAATTTGAACATTATGTTCTGAGGGATCAAGATGCTAATCTGAAGATCTTAGAAATGTTAAAATGGATGAATATGTCTGAGGTTCATGGGGTATAAAGAGAAAACAAAAAATATATTTTCAACGATAACGGATGGCAGCTAATATATCATATCAATTCAGATTTTTCAGTAACTAACTTAGCTTTTTGTCATTCTTCATCTAAACGACATGATATATCCTCATTCTGGGGACGTATACTTCATTTAGTCTGGCCCTATCTTACCAATATTAATTGCTATGTGTGCAGTTTTCATCACAACAGATTTTATTCTGTTTGACTTTGGCCAGGCCAAATTGATTACCATGTTTGTTTCACAGACTAATCTAGTTCTGTACAAGTTGCAGCTAGCTGTGCACTACCAATATTATTTCAAAGTCTCAAGGGATATTATAGTTTAAGAGTTTCATTATAGGTTGTAATTAGAGATTAACACAAGATTAATGTTTCTATATTTCAGTAATATTCAGTAAAGTAATATATTTATATTTCAAATACATGTATGGCATTTCAGTGATTAAATAATATTTTATATTTGAACATTATGAATGCTGGGTAGATACAAAGAGCGTGTATATTTTCCAACTGAATGAACTAATACAACTATTTTTGGATATGGACTCGCATCTTGATAGAGGACATAATATATATCCTCATTCTGGGGCCTATACTTCCTTTAGTCAGGCCCTATGTTGTCTAGTGTACCCATGATTATGAGAACATATTTGTCTAGGTATCATGTCAGAGTGTTTGAATTACTGTATTGTATTGTCTATGTTAAAGTAGAATGCACCTTTAATACAACTCGTTTTCATACACGATATGGACTTTACCTACATACAGCATGCTCTTGACATTATCCAGGTTGATTAGAGCATGATTGACATTTTGCAGGGATGGAAATCGACACTAATCGGTAGGACTTGAGCTGTAATTCTATCAGTAATTAACTAGTCGTAATTTGATGATTTGATGTTGACAGGGCTAAAAATATCAGTTTTCGCAATGATAATGATTATTTTTTTCTGATTGGAAATGCATGTATCAAAATGCATTATCTATATGCAGCTTTAGGTCATTTCCATCTCTGTTCTTATGATATTTATATACAAGGGTGTCATTTCTCGATGCTATCATCTCTGAGGCCATAGTTCTCTGAAAGTGCTGATTGCCATGTATAAGAGATCGCTACGACAGTGCTTATGGTCTCATACTAGATACAAGAGCTTTGAGAAATGGTACCCAGATCTATAGTAGATCCAAGATAGATAAATCAAGATTAATTTATAATCTTATATCCAAACAAATCTGGATGTGTAACTTTAAACAAAGTTTTTAAAGTTTATCTTTGTGTGGTGATATTGTATCGTTTAAAGATTTTGTCGTAAAATATTCTGACTGAACTGTAGCAATAAGAAATACCAGGGTATCTTTTCACGAAGCTCTCGTAGCACTCTTGTAAGTGCCTGATCGCCATATATACGAGATCGCTACGAGAGCGCTATGGTCTCTCAGTGGACATGAGAGCTTCGAGAAACGATATCCTGGTAAAGTACAGCATTTTCTCTTTGCAGTGTCAACTAATATCATTGCCAGATGTTTTATCATCACAAATGGAAGAGATATTGTCACAGCAATGTTTAAAATTTACCTCACTCACTCACTTTCTCAGTAATGGTCAAATAATTATCCTGGGGGAAAAGAATTAACACAAATTGGTAAAACATGATATCACATACGGACAGGTTCGATAGCACACATAATGCTACAGAAGATGGTAGCTCATATTGACGGAATTCATAGCACACCTTGTATGCATTTTGATTAATGACGATTGACAGGTTTGTCGTGTGGAAAACATTAAACCATTTGTTCAAGTCTCTGGTAACTGAACACAATGTCATCACAGAAACACCACTATCATGCATTCATTTGATTTTCAGGTCACGTGATCATGAGTGTAACATTTATGAGGCTCGTCAAAATTATCAACACTTATTGGGCCGTGTTTTCATATGAAAAATAATTATGCTCAATATTTGGCTTTTCAGACACTAGAATGTTCGAAATCTGGCCAATCAACAATCTTGATAAACTAGCTTTCCATTTGTAATAGATACCAGTATTTTTCATCTATCTTAGCACATGTCATGTATATTGGCAACAAGTTGATTGGCTGGATTAGGTCATGGCTGCGTCTGATTGGCCGAGAGGTTTTACTGGAATCATTCCAGTGTGATTTGCTGTTGGTTGATGCTTGGAGCTGGAACAGAGTCAAGGTCAGATGACTGGACACATCGGTTCTGGCCAACCTAAGTGACAAGAGAACTTAGGGCGTGGGTTTGTTTTAATATTATACAAATATACATACATATATCCTTTTCAAAGTTGCTTTTAGGTGTGGCGGCCATTTTCCCCACTCCTCTGTTGAGAACAGATCCAGTCTATGTTGCCCAAATGTAGAGATTGTGTAATAATCCTGAGAGGTTGCCTCCCTTAGTTCAAGTACTAATGGAGATATGTAAATTAATCCATTTCATATTATCATTATGGGACGAATCTGTTTCATGTAATTATGAAATGGACATTATCAGTGTTGAGTGTAGTTGCTTAGCGACAGGCAACAGTAGTGTAGTTAGCGGCAACCGACAGGAAGTGTTTTCAGCAGAGCGTGCCGAGGAAAATGTTAGGATTGCTGCACCGTCTTAGCTTGTAGTCGCTAATGTTAACATTACTTGTATCCTCCGTCTATGCTATTACATGGAGTGGTATTAAAGTGTTAATCTATATCACATCTCGTCCTAGTCTTATTTCTTCCCAAGAGAGGATCGTCTGATTATCCAAGTTCTACATGTAGCAAAGAAATTGGAAATACTTTGCAACATCTTGGGTCAGATATGCGTATATCTGAGGATGTTACTCGGTCGATCCAAATGGTGTCAAAGAAAGCCAATGCTAAACTGTATCCCAACAGGGATTTACTCCATATATTAATTGAATTGGGGCGGAATGTAGCACAGTGGTAGAACCTTGGACTTCAGAGTCAAAAGGTACCAAGTTCAAATCCCACCCTGGGGGGCCCGGCATCAATGTTCGCAGAAGTTACATTTCTGACGCGATATTGATAGGATGCACCATTCACTGTCTGTAGAGTGGCAATACAGATATC
>JAULBP010102520.1:0-10763 GCA_032355345.1 Lepetodrilus pustulosus
AGATTTAGACAAACTGGTTTCACCCAGGATCGACCTAGACCTAACGTGCAAGACGTTGCAACGCAAACTCAAGACCGTCATATACGTCTGCTACATTTGCGTGAACGGTTCCGAAAATCAATGTGCACAGCTCCATAAGTCCTTGCTAGACGAGGACCAATAGCTCCCATTCCGTACAACGTCAACTACGTCGATTACGATCCGCAGTCTTACGTGCAAGAAGACCTTAGATTGGACCAAAAACATTCCACTTGAACAATTCTTGCACTTGTTTAATTTTTACACTTACAATGTTCTGCTACTTGTAATTTGTAACATTCAGCAATTTTTATTTCCTTATAAAGAAATTATGACCCATTTTCTGAGTGGTGCGTTTTCATAGTCTTTCAGTATAATAAAATAGTATACCATCTATCTATATAGCAATAGATAGATGTTATTCAAAGTCCTGTGGAAGGCTAAAGCATTCATATATCAAATTTGTTGGAATTGTGAACACAAATCCTGAATTTTTGTCTTTGAATTTGAGATCTTATTGCAAGTAGATTCGACCATTCTCACTGTTGCATTAGTCACATTGGCTGCTGCATAAGGCATCTCTAGTTGCCGCCAACAGTAACAAGGTAAATTTGTCTTTTTGTACAATTTATATTTATGTTTTATATTTTTATTTTATTTATATTTTATATATATTTTTGATTTATGTTTTATGTATTTTTCCAGGATCACCAGTCTCCAGCTGGACATTCTCTATCGTCATCGTCATCATCATCATCGTCGTCATCATCACCGTCTGTAACGATGCCGACAACATTATCATACCCTCTACCCCTGCACAATCTGGCCAGCAGTCACAGAGCTTCAGAAGGGAAACCTAAAGACAAGACTTGAAAATGTTTTATTTGTGTGTGTGTGTGTGTGTACATAAAACGTCATTCAGTGTCATCCATCATCTTCTCATTTTTACTCTGGCCTGTAGTGTCAAGACTACCAAGTGTTGTAACATTTGTCGTGATTGGTGCAATGCAACAGGTGCTGTGATTGGAGGATAGGATTTGGGAGTGTTAGTCACATGTCTGTTGGTATTTGTGGACAGGAAGCAGCAGCTTACCAGTAGGAAATTCATGGAAGGAGATGTTGTTGATCAATCTCATCCAGAGTTGTAAGATACTCGATTAGGAGGTGTTCCTTTTGTTCATGGGATTTTTTATTTTTATAATTCTCCGGGAGAGTGAATGGAACGAAAAGGTGAGGGAGAATTTGTGACATCACATATAATGGCCATATTTGGTAGATCCTCTCTTGTTTATAGTTTACATAATGAACAAAAATAATATTCAATTTTATTGCAGTCCACTGGTCTGGCTTGGCAGATGGCAAAAATAACAGGGGAACTATTCTCGAAATGTACTTACGAGCGTACAGTAATCATAAGGATATCTATCGCACGTTCTTAGGCTAAGATGTTTGTAATAATGCCCATAGTGGCAACCGAGGCAGACATGTTGAATGACGTCATTCTCCTGTCTGCACCACCTTTCTCCATGGGTTCCCGCTGCGATGTAAAGCAATAATTCAATCAATCTCTCCATGGGAGATATTGGACAAATCCTGGAGATTGATCTCCCGTACTCCATTGGTGTTCTGGATCTTCCGGAGAACGAAAGGAACACCCCATTTGTTTCCGATATGCCAAGATAACACAACGTTCATAATGGAGAGCATTTGTGCATTATGAAGCTGATTATATTAGTCTTACGAAGGATAAACATCTGTTGTATATTTTCTTTAACCTAATTTTACTTCATAGACTCGGTACAGTAACAATCCAATTGAAAAATGGAACATTTTATTCTATTTTATTTATTTCATTAATATTGAATACGTGTATATAGAGGATATTCAATGTTTTTTTCTCAAATACCATTGGCAATGCATACAACACAAATGGTACTGCATTTAGTATATGTACCGATATAAAATTAATAAATATTTTAAAAACTCTCTGGTGCCCATTAGTGTTGATAAAGGCATTCACAGATGCATGAATACAAGGTGGTAGAATATTTTTGGATTGAAATACAGACAAGTTTGTACAATCGGATATATAAGCATTCTGGATGTAAATTGACAGTTCATTATTGTAAAGAATCAGGGATATTGATGCCAAAGACAGGTGGTATGCGCTTCAGTAGAACTGATAGGATCTCGAGTATTTATCATTGCTTTGTGTCTTGTTCTCGTTATTTACGGTTATTTATATCATTGAAGCCAAGTCGAGCATGCATGTTAAATGACTCGATAGTTATTGCCATGTATGTTTCACATTCTTCCTCTAGGATTAATCAAATCGGTGCACTTTTGGGCACTTCTGATTGACTCTAGTTGAAAGAGGGTTAATATTTGAGCTGGAAGCAGATGGAGTTGCTTTTGTTGAAATACTCAAAACATGGCCTGGTCAATCCAACTGGAAAAGTACTGATGTGGCCAAAGGCACTATCATACACCCTATGGGTGAGGGTGAAATGTTTACAGGTATTGTGTATTAAAGGGTTGCATGCATAATAAGAAACATTATATTTGTTATAGTAATTGTTCAGCTACCGGTGGGTAGGATCGTAAAAATGCTTCCTGGAGACTTCCATGTATTCCTTTCAAGTAATGTTACAAATTCCCTCGTTTCATGTGGACAAAACATTCCTGCAGACATTTTATCACCGATTCACTTATTCCTTTTTATGAATATGCTGTCCAAGATGTTAAATTTGTGTTGTATTACCTAAAGAACTGATGATCCTGTATCATGTACAGTGATTAATTTCCTTCCAAATGATGAATCAGCTCATTTTCTGGCCAGTTTGTTCCCAATATTTGACGTATCACAGCCGGTTGCTTGCCTGTCTGTCAAAAGCAGCAAAGCGGGCATGTGCCAGCGGCTCGGAACATTAAATCGTGGGTGAGAAATTGGTCAAATTGAGCACGTTTTTTCGGGTCACCGGGATCAAGCAGGCTGCCGGGTCAGGTCAGCCAGTATCAAAATGAACAGCCCTTATATAATGTTAGTCATGTGGTTAGAAGAGTATGCTGTGATTGGTCGTCAATCAGACACTTGAGAGATAACACACTCCTGCTCACCTAGCAGTCTATATAAGTAAACAAACTGACTGCCCTGAAAATGACCTGGTTTATTGATAACAGATAATTTGGATTTTCACTGTAGGATCATCAGTTCTTTAGGTTTATACAAAATCAATTTGGTGTTTTGAGTTACGAGGGTATCCTTTCACGAAGCTCTCTTATCCACAAAGAGACTGGTAACATTCTCTTCGCTGATAAGGGAGCGCTACCAGTCTCTTAGTAGATAAGAGAGCTTTGTGAAAGGATACACTGTACTTTAATTCACTGGGGGAACTTCTGAGAAAGCATTCATAACGGGACAAACATTTCACTAGAGATGCATCAATGACAGAAATGTTAATAGAATCACAATGTATTGTCAGCAAATACAATTGGAGGTGTAGGGGCACAGTGCCTTTGCTATGGAATACACTGAAGCTAAGACTTCAGACAATATGTACAAATGTAGATTGCCAATTCATGTCAACTGTGCAATTGTGTTGGTTTTTAGTCTCGTTAATCATACAACCTATATTCAATTGCAACCGATTTGTAAATATCTAATGAAAAGTGCTGTATGTGAATATACCCTCTTGTTATGTCTAAATATAACTCATTTATTTTAGTATGTGTGAATGTGTTGTCTTTGTCTAATATTTAAACTCGTCATGAAAAGGAAATATTCATGATTCAAACAACAATCCCCCATCACCCCTTTTCCACCTTGTCTACAAAAGTAGAGTGATGACATTATTTTGTGGGTTTCTTTTTGTCTATTTTTTATGTTAGGGAATATGTCTCGTTTGTTTAATTACATTAACTAAGATGTGAACATAATAAACACATACTTTCCGATAGAAGTGGTATTAATAAAAGTTGGTACTTTTGTTGTCCATCATCCTTGACACATGGCATACATGAATTTGCTAGATTTTGAATCTGAAAAGTCCAAGATGAGAATTATAACGGTAGACAGAAATTTGAAAAATACAATGTGGTATTCAAATTAAATGGTTCTTATTCTTCTCCAAATTGGAAGATCTAATCATGTTCTCTGTGTAAGACAATTCTTGTTGCAAACTATATGATCAAGGTTGAGAGTTTGTTCAAAAGATACAATGATGAAAGAAGGAACTGAGAAATGGCGATTGGAGCATTCATGGATATGTTGAAACTTTAGTTTGTTTTTTAACTGCCATGTACAGTGTATGTGTAACAATGTTTATTTTGAATTGTAAAGTGGTGGAATATTTTGTAGGTTCGGTTTGGTATCAATTTTTGACAATTAAATTTCGATTTAAGAAATGTTCAACTTGTAACTCTTCGGACTATTTTCAGTTTTTATATTTTATTTTGATCTATATATGTAGTCTGCAGACTTTGGGACCAACCAAATATATCGTGTTTGTCCACATGTATTCAAAAATATTTGTCATCTGGACTACAGAATCTTTGTCTATTTTTTTAGTATAACTAATACATGCTATTTTACCTATACCGAAATCATCGACCAGTTCTTCATCCATGAATTGTTTGTTCGTGAACCATATTGATGTTTTCATGCAAACCAGTATTATACAGATTGTTGTATTTTTTTATAGTTCCGGTTAGTGTTTTATTGCAAAATGTGTGTTATTTATCAATGCTGGTCATTGATGTTACAGTGTCCCCTCTATATAACGCTGACCCACGTCTGACCCCCCACATTGTATCCGAATCAGCTGTGTATCTAACTGCGTTATATCGAGGGGTACTGTATTAATATTTTAATTATCCAAGTAATGTTAGTATAAAACACTGGCAATGTTTTTATGGTTACAGTTAATAAGAATGAGGTGGGGATGTGCTTGTTTCAATGATAGGGATTGTAATTTAAAAAATAACAATAAATTAAGTAGCGTATAGATGACGAGATTCTCGCTGCAACATATTTATCAACAATTTATTGTTATGTATATTTTTTTTAATAGATGTTAAAAGAACATTCTGACTAGAATTAAACTTCAATTTTCACTTTCAACTGCTCCAAATAATAATAAAATAATAAAAAAAAATATTAATCAGGAAAATGTATTAATTCTATTTCTTGAAACTCAAATTTTATGAATAGGATAACATTCTAGTAACGCAATTTGTGAAAAAGGATTTTGGCTGTTACGAGGATGTTATTTGATTAAAAATACAGTACACATTTTGCATGTGCTGTTGCTGGATAACTGACCGTTTCCAAAGACTTGATGAATTTTGGTTTAGTTCTTTGTAGCCTGGATAGCACAGGTGGTAGAGCATAGGACTCGTAGCTAGAAGTCTCGAGTTCGGTCTTGACTGTAGTCAAGATATTTTTCAAAGTGTGAGTGATGGTACACTGCAGTTTGTAATGTACAAGTCCACACAATCTCAAATGATAAACTTCAAAATTGTACATCCTTGAATCATAATGAACAGAAAATTGTAGTTTCATGGAAAATTTCCAATGGACAAAAATGGCAGCTTTATTTTAAAGAATGGTAATGAACAGAAAACTAGATACATGAAAAATAATTTCCATGGACGAAAATGGCAGCTGTATTTTAATCAGCAAACTACACATTCTTCATATCCCACTTCGATTATGGCTATACATATTTCATTAGGGCAAGTTTCTTTAAGTGAACCAGGTTTTATTTCAGAAGAATTCAAAATTTCAAAATTATGGTACCGGTACTGCCAAAAGTTAACCGTTTAATGAAGAGAAATTGTCTGATTGTTATGATAGCGATGTTATTACATTATTATCCAATCTAATTAAAATTGGATCTTGTTTGGTTCCTTGGGCATTTAGACATTCTTAGACATGTCCAAACATCTGAGTGTTTGTTTCAAATCTGATTTTACTGAGATTTATTATTATCCTAGAATGCACAAAACTGAATGATGAACATGATATGTGACTGTGTGTTATTATAGTTATAAAGGTTATTATTCTTTTTGAAATATGGAATTGATTACAAGACATCTCATTTAATTTATATCTTTGGTGCCATTACTTTGTTGAACAGTTGTATTATGATTCAGACATTGTGGTCGTGTCGTTCATCAAGACCACACAGATATGACGTTGATGAGATTGCGGTTACATGTTGAGATATGAATTCAATGAGATTGTGGTTAGTTTTCAAGACTATAACATTACTTTTTTTTTTACCGTTGATGGTACTTTTTAAAATTGAATTGATTGTTTATGTTGACACCTATTTGTTGTTTATGTGTTGTGTGTGTGTGTGCGTCACATTGCTAGATTACACATTGGTCATCATGTTGGTCATCTCATTCAACTGGTCATCTTCGCTGTCTGTCATCTTATGTACATTCTATCCCATTTCTGTTCTCATTACACAAACTCATTATTTTGTACTTGTTAATTTTAAATATTCAATAAATCTTTACAATGAACTGAATGCTATTTATTGATTTTTCATGAATCATGAGTCAATTGTGATGAGTTACCTCCCTTCGAATCCAAGACGATCATAAGACAAAACCAAGTAATATTGTATCTGTATGAATGTTTCATTCTACTTATGCATCACCAGAAATAATGTTCACTGATTGGTAACGAGATTTACGCAAACAAAGTGCCATTGGTTGTATAAACAGGTGGTTTCTTCTGTAATAAAGGTGTCGATTGCTGGTCGCCAGAGTCCTTTAGTATTGGGCCTCAAATGACCTGGCACGTGTTTTGGATTAATGAAGCTTGTCGGATTAATAAAGCAATCTACTGTTAATTTAGCACTTTGGTTGCATTTTTTACCGATCGGATGTGGAAACATGAAACATCAGACTATCGGACCAAAATATATAGTAAAGAGTTTGGTTACAAGCCAAAACCAACTGGATGGCTGGGGAATCGGAATATCGAAGGTCGGACTATCGGGGTCCCATTGTATATTAGTCCTTGTCAACGACGTTATCGTATCCATTTTTTCCATTTTTAACGATTCTGACATACTGTGTCCCCTCGATATAAGGCGGTTTGATACAGAGCGAATTTGGATACAAGGCAGGGTCAGATATGGATCCCGTTTTTATTTTTGTTATGTAACTGTACTATCTTATAAGGATGGTACTATAAGGTGGGGGGTATGTCATGGACCCCAAATTCAGCGTTATATCGAGGGGACACTATTTGGAAAAATTGATACTCTACCGTCGTTGCGCTTTATTCTTGTAGGTCTGTCTAAAATTTTCGATCAGCGGCGAGATTTTAGTCACAACCCTGTAGCTAAACGAATACAACTTTCCATGTTCGGAAACTTGGCAACAGTTATCCATGGATGTTCAAGCGCACAAACAAACTACACATACCTGGAACTACACCAGAACAATTTAATTTTAAAACAAAAGATTTTTTTATATATTCATCTAAATGATTTATTAATCATTTCAAAATATATGAATGTGAAAATAATTATGTTAACGAGGAATAACAATGGTAAACATGCTCCATTGCAAATTTTTACATCTGCATAATATGTTCAATAATTCTTGATAATAAATACACATACATGATGTACAAACATGCAAAGCTGGACCTCTGTGGATATATATTTTTCAAATGATTAAAAATAAAAAATAAAAATTATTCTTGAAATGCCATCAAACAAAAATTCCCATTCCTAAAAAGTATGATTACACAGTGGATTTTCTTCATTATATCTACCATGGAATGTTGATATTATCCAGGGTAGTGGAACACTGCTGCTGCTCCCATTCCAGTTCCAATGCACATGGAGACGACACCATAACCACTGAAAATGAAACAAAAATTGTAAAAATATATCCAAATTTAAAGTCTTAAGAACCTTACACACAATAGCTGAGTGATTTATCAGCACGCCAAACAAAAGGTTAATATTGAAATTTGTCATTGCGAATTTTGCCTTTGGTGTTCAAGTATATAGATGAATGATAAGGTTCTATTTCGGAACATAAATTGCGGAGCTCGTCACGAAAATCGCCTCTGGTGTGCAGGGACCTTTAGATTGCATTTACAGCAGTGATTGAATGTACATATTGGTGCTACATCCATTGTATTTCCATTGTATTACTAGTGACAGGATATTATAAGGTCAATCTATGGAATACTCTTAAAAAATATTAGCAAATTAAATTTTAACGCCTAAGAGCAACTCGTTAAATTTGTTTTATGCTCGTAAAAAAATTATGATTTATAGTAATCATGGTAATACTCATATTTCTTTTAGTATGATGTCAAAATTACTTTATATTATTTACAAATACAATTACATAATAAAAGATTTGTCATTTATGGGTGAAAGATTCCTTCATTAACATTATGCAACAATTCGCTCTCACTTTGGATAGTGTTGGACTACCAAAAAAATAAAGTTAAAGTTCGAATACTGTTTCTATGGTGGCTTGACTGAACTAGGGTGGAGTAGATTGAAATAGTAAAAAAAAATATATGTGTGATGTACAGTACATCATTAACATGTACCAGCCGTGGAATGTGTTTCAGAAAATTAAACAAAAATTCATTCAAAGCCTTAGATGTGTTTGTGGCTTTAACATAAAGCTAGAGTACATTATCCTCCCATAAGTGTTGGTTGAATTGAGGTGGCTATCTACTACGGTGTGGAGACGAATCTCCTCCCACAATGGTCAATACACCTATACTCAACAAAATTAATTAAGGGCTGGTAGATATGCTGTGGTGAGGCCTTCTACCAAATTTGGTAATTCAACTTGAAGAATTCGATGCCATCCTTCTTACAATGCATGTGCACGTTCTTGAAGAGTACCCGGAGCTTGAGTTGTTTGGAAAGTCTTCATTGTTAAACTAACTCAAAGCTAAATCTATTTGTCCCAAAAGACTTAATTCAGTTTGTTGAGTATATGTAAAATTGATATTGTTGTATGCCTTAATCATTTATTTTCAAAATTCCATTATTAGCTCACGGTTTTCCTCTCCTCTTCATCTCATGGAGCAAGGTAGCAATCTGTCTGGCGCCGGTACAACCCAGAGGATGTCCTAGAGCAATGGCGCCACCTTTAGGGTTAACTTTCTCCACCGGAATGCCCAGCTTCTCGACACAGTACACAGCTTGACTGGCGAATGCTTCGTTGATTTCATAGATGTCTATGTCGTGAACATTTAAACCTGAAACATGTATTAGAAAAAGTTGTAAATACATGTACAGTGTATTTCCAACTTTTCTTGAAACTAATTAACACTAAAACTATTAACTTTGTGCCAACTTTAACAGATGCTACTGGGTTCAATAGATGATAGAGGGGACAGTCACTATACACAAAACGTAATCTTGATTTTATTTTTTGGATAGAAATAAAATATTTATTTTCTTCTTGAATTGAGATACTACAGTACTCAAGCTGGCCCCTTGTTCCACAAAATGATATTAGCGCTATGAGAGTTATATTTTAAAGGCATACTATCACAGTTGATTGGCCTAGATAATGACTAAATGAACTTCTGTCTGAGACTATTTACGTTCGAGTTGTACATCCAAAAAGTTGTTATTTACTGGTATACTATGTCCCCAACACTTGATATTTATAATAAATTTCATATTTAATAATAATTATTAGTCCTAATAATTATCTTGTCGTTGATGTATTCATGATATATGAAGCAATCGTAGTTCTTTCATCATACCCATTTGAGAGTTATATTCCCTTGCGTTAATATAAAGAAGGACAAAGAACAAAGATTGTTCAGGTTGTTATATAAACAGCAAAATTGAAAACAGTTTGTTGAAATTGAATTTTGCAGCGGTAGAAAGTTTTTTGGAAGTACACATGTACAAACATGATTATATGTATGTCAAGTGAATGTACATTTACTTTGTTGTTGCAGCTATGAACTAGTCAAAAACGGCAATAAATATCTGTGATAGTATGCCTTTAATGCTACAATCGTTCTGTGGAACAGGGGCCCATTGCACGAAGTTTTGTAGCACTACAATAGTTGTAACTGGGCTCCCGCCACAACAGAAAGCGTTGACCTTACAATAGTTGTAGCCTACAAGAGAGTCGTGCAACGAGCCCCAGGTGTCTGAACAATATGAACATGTTGCTTCATATCGCTCCATTAACTGCTTTCTTGAGGGCCAATGGAATGGCTACAGAGGGACCAATCCCCATGATGTCGGGCGGACAGCCAATCACAGCGTAGGACTTGAGCACACCGAGGATCGGCCAATGACGTCGCACGGCTTCCGAACGTTTCGTGACCAAAACTGCCGCTGCACCATCGCTGACTTGACTCGAGTTTCCTGCAGAACAGCAAGGAATTCAAACCCTACTTCGACCAGGACCAGATATTTCATAGGTTATTTACAGAACTTAAAATTTGTAAAGAAAAAATGACATGATTTGTGGAAGAATTTTTTAATTTCAACCCCCCAAAAATTGTGTTTGAGCCAGGACATTATTTCTTAATTTTCTAACTGATCACTCTCCTGTTGACTCAAATCTGGCCGAAAAAAAATTGTGGATTTGAAACATGTTAAAGGCATACAATCACAGATTTTTATGAGCATGTAGCATTATATTTGAGTAATAAATGTAAACTACATTCATTTGTGATAGTCATCATCAATTCTATATCGCCAAAATCCCCTTCG
>JAULBP010102531.1:0-10763 GCA_032355345.1 Lepetodrilus pustulosus
AAATTGAATTTTGCCTACCGTACAGCGGTAGAAAGGTTTTTGGAAGTACAAACATGATTATATGTATGTCAAGTGAACGTACTTAGTAGTTGTAGCTAAGAACTAGTCAAAAACGGCCATAAATATATGTGATTGTATGCCTTTAATCCGATCCTAACACGTTGGTGAATAATGTGAATTGTAGTTACATGTAATTATATATAAAAATGCTTATTACAAACTAGTATACATTATGTAGGCTGTATTCCTTTGTGTAGAGAGGAAGGAATATTAAAAAAAATAATTGAACAGTTAAAGGCATAATATCACATATACGTATGGCTGTTTTGGAGTAGGTCTCATAGCTACAACAGCAAAGTACATCCACTTGACATACATAAAATCATGTTTGTACTTCCAAAAACCTTTCCACTGCTGTGGTAGACAACATTCCATCCAATCCCTACGATATAGGACTTTGCCATTTATAACTGATGGCAAACCTGAATATGGTCGTATTTTATTTTGCTTCATTATAATAATGCAAGGGGACGTAACTCAAAGTTGTACGACTAAAATATAAAACGACATGATTACAATTATTCACATATCAGTTGCTGCATCAAAGACAAGATAATTAATGCTTCGTAACCTGAATTCATATAAAATAGTATTGGAGAATAAGTGCATTAGTAAATAACAAATTATGGGTGAACAAATCAAACGTAAGTAGTCTCAGATAGATTTCTTCTGTCCATTATTTAGGTCTACCATATGTGATAGTATGCCTTTAAATAAACGAAGCCACCGTTTCATTTCTAGAAATAACTTCGATAATCCATTTCGAGGAGAGGAGCTATTTTGCTACATCCTGTATTAAAAAAAAAGAAGATGCTATTTTCAGATTGGTTATCGATCTAAATGAGAGGAGGTGAGTGTAAACTAACGATATTGAATAACCTATTCTCCCAATTAGACCAAACTGATGTGTTGCACATAATCAAGGGACATCTGCACCTTCTATTGATCAGGGTATAAGCATTTTGTTTGAACATAGTATCCTTTGGAAATGGATATGGTGCACCTTATTTCACCGTGCAATGTGGGTAAATTTGTATTTTCCTTTTAGATATATTAATAACTTATTATTTATTAAGATTTATTTACATAAATACCAATGTATGTTTATTAAGAAAAATGACATGGATGATGAGAATTTGTGTAAATTATTAGCTCACAATTGCGTCGTCCGTGGGCACTGGTCAGAGTGTACAGCAATAGTAACATGTAACTGTAATAGTAACATGTAACTGTAATAGTAACATGCGTCCAACGGTGAGTACTGACATGTGAGTACTGACATGTGAGTACTGACATGTGAGTACTGACATGTGAGTACTGACACGTGAGATGAATCTTGTGTGAATGCCAGTAGGAATATTGCGAGCGATCAGATTAAATAAACTATAGTTAGCTTGAGTTCAAAAATGGGTGGTTCTACATGTTCTAATCCGTATGTCCGGACGAACTACCCCTTACAGGATTACAGGACATCCGTGGACGAACACTGGACAGATCCTATTGGTAAGAAAGGATGCATGCTCACCAGCAAGAAGAGTTATGTGTCCTGTTCCAGGCTCCTAAAAGAAATCCCTTCAGATTCCGAGCAGGACACTTTCACCGCAGATGCCAGGATCCTGGTAGGATTTTGTTATGATCCTGGTTGTTATGATCCTGAAACAGGACACCTAACATTTTGTGCTGAGATATAAAAAAAAAATACAATATACTTTTTTTTCTCAATAGTTCGCATGTTCAACGGAGAGAAATCCATTAAATGATTTAACGTGGATTAAAATAGGCGATCATTTTACATTAAATTATTCATACACACAACTTATCTAATTGTTACTAAGAATTGGTACGCCATTACGGAAATATTATTATTTAGATTACTCTTGAAATTACAAGGACAATTTTCAACAGTTTGCCCTTAATTCCAGTTCTATCCTGTTTATATTGTGCAGGCAAGTGCTGGTTCCTGTGCTAAGATGTATACGCGGTATATAGAGCACCGGAAGTCCAGCACATCAAACGCCAGCAGTACATGCACTCAAGAAGACACTCTCTACACTAGGTCAAGCACGAAATGTCGGCCAATCACCCCGGTAGCATCTAGATTTTAACATTACAAAACAATGTTAGTAAGAAGATCCATTGTATTATGCAAATCCACCAATATTACTAGTATTGGTGGATTTGCATCATTTAGATTCCGTCAGTCTAGCAGTTTATTCTATTGAATACTAGATGAGGATGTTTAATATATTATACAGCATTAAAACACATTATGGAGACATAATAATGATTTCTATGAAGCAATCAATCATATTTTAAAAATATTTTAGAATTATCCAGCTCTTGGGGAAAAAAACATCCAAAACAGAAATACATTATTATTCATGCATATAATTAGAACAAAATGGATCAGGAAAAGATAAAACTATATTTGTTTATTAATGCAATCATAAAAATGCGGACAACGAGCTCAAGAAAGTGTTACACAAGGCATCGATTTGTTATCAACATTTTAACAAGCGATATTCGCCGAAGCATTAACTGAAATCAGCTGATGTCAAAGGGAAACGTTAAAAGTGATAGATTGGTTCCCCGTTATGAATAATAAAAAAATATATATTAAAAATCGACCTAGTTGAGAATACACGAAGTAATGTTTCTCTGCCATGTTCGTAGTTGTTGTTGCGTGCATTGATCAATTTCCGGAATTCGATACTTTCTCCACGTTTGGTTTGACATGCTGCGAAATCAACTTTAGTTAATATAATATAGCACTGGCAGGCTTCTGAAAAGTTCCTTTATTCTTACAAAATTGTAAGTTGGTTGGTTTCTATCCCGCTATTAAAACCGTACATGTATGCTTTCTATCAGGCGACAGGTAATTAATCAATCCATTATATGATGCTGATTTAATGGTGTTTAATAGGGTAGGTAGATCATGATTTTCAAAATACAACATAGAACGTAGAACGTCAGTCTGACATTTCCGCTGTCATCTGACACCGTTAGTTTGTATGATCTGGCACCGTTAGTTGCATCATCTGACATCGTTAATTGCATGATCTGGCACCGTTAGTTGCATCTCATCTAGTCTAATAACTATTTGTTAATTTAACTATTTACATTCCTCTTTGTATAGTTACATTACGCAGTAAATAAGAGTTAATGCACGCACCAGACAACAGCCATGCATGAAACTCTTAAGCTTTCAAAGTTTACATTTGTTCCAGTACAATCAATAGACGAGACTGTATTCACTAGATTTCTATTGTCTATATTCTCGTCACTTTCTGAATTTATGCAATAAGGTATTAAAGGCATACTATCATGGTTGATAATGGCCAAACGAATTTCTGTCTGAGACTATTTACGTTTATTTGTACACGCGAAAGGTGTTATTTACTGGTATACTAAGTCCACAACACCATATTAATAATAAATTTCATATTTTATAATAAATATTAGTCCTGACTAATAATTATCTTGTCTTTAATGTATTCATGATATATGAAGCAATCATAGTTCTTTCGGCGTACTCATTAGAGAGTTATGTCCCCTTGCGTTAATATAAATTAATGAGGATAAACAACTAAGATTGTTCAGGTTGGTATATTAACAGCAAAATTCAAAACAGTTTGTTGAAATTGAATTTTGCCTACCGTACAGCGGTAGAAAGGTTTTTGCAAGTACAAACATAATTATATGTATGGCAAGTGAATGTACTTTGTAGTTGTAGCTAAGAACTAGTAAAAAACGGCAATAAATATCCGTGATAGTATGCCTTTAAAGGATGAATCAGCTCTCTGTGTTACAGCCATAGTTCCTCCATATACTCAGCTTGGCAATCAAATAGCCAGCATAATTGCAAACATACATAGAGGTATACAAATCAATGAACACATTCCTAATGTTGTGAATTACACAATCTTTATATTGGTACATCTATTATGTCATCTTACATTTTAACATGAGAACTCCGAGTCGAAATTTTGCTGGAACGGGATGAATATAGTTAATTATGGAAAGGCATCCCTGACGGTGTTTTACTCAAGACGTTGACTGGAAAACGACGGGAAACAGATACGCATTAGCCTATATACTACTCTATATTATCCATATTGCTATATATCAGTTAAAGTAGAATGACGGTTCGACGTTCAGGTCGTATGTTTCCTTAAATTACGAGCTTATCGTTGACGTGTGTCATAGCCATAAGCCGTGACAGAGTTAACTTCTATTAAGTTTGGGAATCGTCCACTGAATAACCTTTGAAGAAACAAATGGGCCCGTCTATACGAAACGGCGTAATTCCAAGGTAACCTTAGCTCTAACCTTAACCATTGACTACGTTATGTTTGCTAATACGTTATGTTTGCTAACGTTTCGTACAGGAGGGCACATGTGACGTGTTCCCGAAGCTATATATCCTATACGTAACGTCATTAATCTGTTCGTGGAAGAAAATATGATGATCCAGAAAGAGTAAAATGTTCCTCCATGAAGACTCGTTAACGATGTCGTTACGTATACGACAGTTTGGGTATACGGTCCCAGGTCGGCCATCTTGTCGTGAATGTCACCCTGTCAATGACACATTTATTGACGACCCGACCCTCAATAGACGATGAAATCCTGACCGATGGTGCCACGGAATTGGAACATACACTAGGATATCTCACTAACCCACTAGGATCACAATCTCATGCATATTTCCCCAGGACACCCCTGACCTATACTCCTATATTGCACTGCCGACTTTCCGTCGATAGCATTTAAACGTGTTTCTTCTTGTGCAAGAAAAAAAGCAATTCCCAATGCTTTCCGACTATGCCAATAACACAAGCGCTGTTTTTGTGTTTAACTGCCTTGTTTATCTGAACACGTCAAATTGACTGGCTTTTCTCTCAGTCAGGGCTATAGGTAATGGTTCCAGCATATATACCACACACGCTTCGTTTGTCTTTAACCCGAGTTGCTTAATCTGAAAAGTCACGTGGAGTATTTCCTCAACACACAAGACGTTAATTGACGCACTCAATGGATGGAATTGACATTAATAACATTGATCCGATAACTTTCTACTCAGTTAATTGTCGAGGGTGAGGTTGCGGTCATTGTTGTCAATCCTCAAAGACCTGCCAATTACGGCATGGATCCTCCACGACTGCGAATATCCATTCCTGAAACTGCACCTTGGCTTTAACGTAAAGCAATACTTCCATGCACACACATTTTTTAAGCGATGATTTCGCAATATTCATATCATTCTGCAACATAATACGCATAACATATCTTATTATAGTATGGGGGATATCTATAAGTTGTCTTCCGATATACCATCACATAACAAATATAACTTGGAATAATAATATTAAGACATTTAAGACATCATAAAGACATCTATTTGAGCAGATACAAATATAGATAACAAACATAGATGGGTTACGTAAATATACAGCAAACAATAAAAATACAAGATAGAAAAGCGATGTTGGAAGCTATAAACATTTATTATTTTAATATATATTCATAACATGTTTTTTTTTAAAACCCAGGATACATGAATTAGGGTTGCTATGATGAAGATGTATGAAAATATACAAATAGAAACTTTCCTTGACTGAGAGAAGTCAAAGACTTTATTAAAGTTCATTACTAGTATTTTGATTCAAGCTAAATACATACTAATTCAAACAAGAACGGAATGGATAGGGATACCATTGATATGGACTATGAACACGAATCGCTAAACTACAGAACAGAATGAAGGGAAGACTATAGGCTCTGCTTCAAGCACAGCCCGTGTAGAGCAGATGGCGAGTGTTTACATAGTCTGGATCCACGAGCCATGATTAGAAATACCCACTTGTCGTGGTAACGATGACAATGTCTCTTCATTCTGTAACATAATGAAGACGTCTTCCTGTTGGATTAGCATGCTTCTGCTGCCGTCGAGTTTGCTCAGCGTTGAAAACGTAATATTGCTTTGTTTGGCCGAGCATATGGCTTCTTAATATAGCTCAATGTCTCGGTAACTGCTAGAGACGCTATTAGCGAAGTAACGTAGCATCAAGAACATTATGTTTTCTCCACTAGAAATTTGGTTTTGTTGAGTTTCTTGACGGACAGTGTGCGTCTTTAAAGTATCCAAGAGTACATAACTATTGGCAGTGTACGTGTCGAACATTATGTGTGGATACAAATACTACAAGATAACAGGTATAAAGATGTCCAGAATACATATTGTGTAATCACGTATGAACTTAGTGTCTGTAGTCAAACTATTTTTTTCTACACGGAATTGCGTATCAGAACATCTATTGTTAAATGTGTTGTATTACCAGGATCAGATTGCGAAATTCAAGGACCGATAACTGAGCTTACAGTTAACGCGTTAGAAGTTCACTAAATTCTCTGCTGTTTGTCTTGTTGACGTCGTTCTACCAGAACTAATGGTTCTAGCGCTGTCCATTCCGGTACCACTTTGCCGTAATTATCTACCAAGACGTCCCATTCTCCCGTCTGTGTGAGATATACTGCAACTAAAGTATCTTCCTAGCGGTTAATACTGCACTAGACGTCAACCGTTGAGATATGATAGTTCTGTCAATTAGACTCCACATGCAAGTTGGAGATTTATGACGACATTTGCACCGAAACTCACAACTAAGAAAAACAATGAAATTGACATGGGATATTGACAGCTCTCCAAGTGATCCAATTTTCCAGTGATATCCTCGTTTGTCCCTCAGAACCTCGATCGGGATCAAGCAAGGCTTTTATACGCCACTCAGACTTGATTACGGTAACTGAGAGGAGCCTACGCTCTAATTGATCAAGATGGTCCCGGGAAGACGGTTGTCTAACGGTCTTTGAAGGTGGTCTTCACGGGGTATTATATTGCTGTGTCCTGAAATATGTGGGTGCCTGTCGCGTGATTTGTATAGCGGACGAGGCGAAGTTACTCACGGCGATGTAGATGTATAGAGCGTGCTGACTTCAAGAGTCGACGAGACGTCCATACGAGGTGCTGATAGAAATACTATCAGCAGGAATAGCACAATCATGGCTTCCAATGCTGTTGTTGTATGTCATGACCAACACATACATCACACAGCGCTCGGAGCAGCTCCGTGGTCTTGCGACTAACGGAATGCAATTATTTTTAGCATCACGATTTATCTGTCTTTTGAATACAACATACCCTGGAAATACGAATCTGATTGCTATTACTAATTAATTGATGAGGTTGATTAACAGAAAGGTACTTAAGCAGCACTCGACGGCCATAACAATTAACAGGAATTGCCTGTCGATAGTGCACTAGGCTACACAGTAATACAATTCTGTTTTATTATCTTTGTGGAATCTCGGCTAGTGAATGTCAATCTACGACAAGATATCCATTAAAATAATGAAATTCTGACACTGACATATGACAACGAACTGTGAGTCGCGGCTCAGTAGGACATATAGCGGTCCTTAGAGAGATACTGCTTGTCATCGGCATATTATAACCATCAAATTATGTGAAGACATGTGATACTAGGACGTACCCTGCGTACATCATGTCATCATATGACGACCTCTGATAACATTATTATGTAATTTTAAAGCATTTGTTTGATTTAATGTTTTTCGTGGTAGGTTTTACGAGAAGTGATTTTCACGCATTTAATCATTTACACCACAATGTGTGATCCAACTGAACTATGACATTAGACATCAGGTCGTCGTCAGTTGAAGAGCGAAATGGTAGACTATAGTACATAGGAATTAACTGACTAGTTTACACGGAGAATATTACTTGAAACATGAAAGTTTCAGCCAAGAATGAACGTCACTTGTTCGATGTATGAATGTGTGTACGTACATAATGCTACAGAGTTGTCTATATCTAGATTGTTTCGGTTTCTCCTTAAGCGAGTAAGTATACTACCTATACTGAAATTAAAGGAACGAATGAAACAATACAAGTGTCATTTCGATTAACGTCTGGAAAAACAATTTTGGGCGTTTATATCAATATCTGATGTGTCCACCTTGCTGGGTGAAACATACACGGCACTTTAATGGCATATTGTTGATTGACGTACGTGTGATTGTCCTGGTTATTGCCCGCCAATCCTTCGGAAGAGCTACCGCAAGCTGGGACGTCAACGGATGCTGGGTCTCTAGCATTTATGCGCCACCCGAGGACTTCCCAAACGTGCTCTATAGGGGACACCTCGGAGGATGTAGTTGGCCTGTCGAATGACTTTATTCCTTGTCGTCGTAGATAATCGGTGACGAGCCGGGTATGATATGTTCTGGCAGTGTCATCTTGAAATTCAAAATGTCTGCCAACATCTTTAGCGAATGTGAGAACGACAGGACGCAAGATGTACCTGGCCAGTCAAATTTCCATTAACAATAATCAAATCAGTTCGTCTGTCGTGTGATCCCGCCCCACATATACCGTCCCCCATACTGATCATGGTCTCGAATTGTTGCCAGGACATACCTCTCCCCGCTACGTCTCCAACAACGTTTTGTGCCATCTGTAACTTTGAGGCAGAACCTTGATTCGTCTGTAACCATATATAACGCCGTCTATGGTGTTGCCTAGTCATCACCAATATGTTCCGTCTATACGGTGAGCTGTTAGGGCCATACCCTTCAGAGGACGCCTCGTTTTTCGGCGGGCTTTATATATATATAGCACGTTATATATATAGCACGTTTTGTAACGGTGGATATTGTACTGAATTATCTGTTAATAGCAGCAGATTTTAAACTATTGCGTAGAGTAATTTGTGTTGCGAGACAATTTTATCGAGGTGCTGTCTTCTTAGGCATGCCGCTCCCGGGTCTCGTTATAACCCTATCAGTTTGAAGGTACTTATCCCACAATCTATAGAATATGCACTTTTTATTTGGCAAACATTCAATCCCTCTATTGTACAAACTTTTCGCCATTTCCTCTGTTCATTAACATACTGTTTCGGAGACATTTTTACGCATGTGGTTATCTCACTTGCGTTAGTGATTGCGAGTTCCCTGATAGGTGCACGCGCATGGTCTTCTGTGTGTAGGTGCATCTCACGCTGTTCATCCAAGACGCAACATTTTATTTTGATGAGATGTTGCGTTCTGATGCAACGCCACTGTATTGGAACAGTGCATGCCAACGATAGCTACATTCATAGCATCCGTTCCCTTATTTTGTGCCGGTAGTATATTTAGAAGGGTAAGGATATATCTAGATAGGTAAGTATGCTGTAAGCTTGCTTTCAGGGCATTGCCAGCTCCCGGAACAGAAAATAAGTAACTGTACACATTATGTACTTAGATACTTATTCATCCGATATCAAGTGCCAACAGAACAGTACTTTCCTCAAATTACACAAAAGCAAGTCTAAAAGCATGTAATGTGGCTTGAATAGTGCAAGGCTAGTGCATGTTTGTAATCATTGGAAAGATAATAAAAAAAAAGGTAAGTAACCAGTGGAATTCTATTCATCATCTCGCTCACGTCAAGCCTCATTTCTGGCGAGATTATGAGTCTGTTCCATCACGTTATCCATTACGCAGCTGTCGATAAAGATTACCTAAACTTCAGTGCAAGGCAATTTTGCTTTACAATATCATTTAAGAACGTGGATTTTGCTCACTCGCAGTGCAAACAGTTGCTATAACAAAAGAAGCACATTGTTTTTCTATGGATGCAAATTGCTGAGTAAATAGTCGCATTGTTCTTAAGAGACAATCGCGTACACTTTTAATGTACATTTAAAGACCACTACATCTTGCAATCAATGACGACACTGACGTCAAAAAGGAGACTGGATATGAACCCATTCAATGTCATGGGTATATCTGAGCTTTCTATCGCTCTTCAACTCTAGCCATTGGCATTGCGTCCTGCTGATGGGATCTTTCTGTTGATCAATTGTATTAAAGTGGGAACTCGACGGTAGTCCTTCCTGTTACGGTAATCGAAATTGTCGGCATGTGCAAGTTGGCGTGCATAGCGGACTTATGATGTCATCTGTTGACATAGGCAGCGATAATACTTGCGCTAGTATTTAACAAATTAATTCTCGTTCTTCCCCACCCACATATTTCCATGGCCACCACCCCAAAACATGAACTTGATGTGAATTAATGTAGTTTTTAGTTCAATAATAGAATGACTCATTCACTAAATAGGATGCGTGGAGTAAAGCAACGATTGGATTCATAGTTTTAAATATCGATAACAATTTTCCTGATCCATACGGACACCGCTGATTTAATGAACTTTCAATTGACATTAATCACAGATTGTCAGGGTTATATAAAATAATATATTTAGCTATGTAGGCCTATGTAAACGCGCTATCAAACTATTCGAGAGCAGCTGCGCAACCCAGTAGTTTTACCCAACTATATTATTTCTCTCATAAATCGCAATATCACTTTGTAATTTTCTTTCAACTAACTTATGCATAACCTCATCCTTGCACCACAGAGGTACTTATTACGATAGCACTGCGCGGTATCCCTGGCTCACATCTAGGGGTAAACCTGCTCAAAATGCCAATCAATGAGATACTTTTCCCGATGAAAACGCCGATGAAATCTATCCAATGAAACAAATGTTATCATTGTTCTATTAATAGCTCCTGTAAACTGTTTCCCCCTAGATGGCACTACAGTTATCATCCTTGGTTTGTCAGTACCAG
>JAULBP010102542.1:0-10763 GCA_032355345.1 Lepetodrilus pustulosus
AAACGTAAATAGTCTCAGACTGAAATTCGTTTGGTCATTATCTAGGTCTATCAACCGTGATTGTATGCCTTTAATAACGCTTGATTTATCCACCCAAAAGTTGTTATTTACTCATGTACTTATCCCCAGCACTCGATAGTATTAAAACAAATCATATTTTATATTAAATAAGGGAACGTTCTGCTATTTATCTTGTCCGCGATGTATCACTATTCAAAGAAGGAATGCAAGCAGGAATGAAAGTTCTCTGCCCTTTCACTGATGTATAAACAGATAAAGAAGCGGGTTGTCTATCGGAGGGTTGGAGTGGAGATTTGTGAACCACAACAGCAGTGGAAAGCTTTTTGGAAGTACAAACATGATTGTAAGCATATCAAGTGAATGTACTTTACAGTTATAGCTAAGAACTAGTCTAAAACGATTTGATTGATTGATTGAATTATTGCTTTACGTCGCAGCGGGAATATCTCACCCATAGGCAACGACAGCCTAAAATGAGCATAAATAGCTGTGATATTATGCCTTTAAATAGACTAGTGTATAGAGAGACCCTGTAGTGTATAGAGAGACCCTGTAGTGTATAGAGCAGTATAGAGCTTAACTCTGCTGTGGTCTGACCAGACTCAGGAAACAACGTACATCCTGCCCATAGTAATACATAGAAGGGGCATATTTCCAAGTAGTGCAGCGTTCAGTTCACTGTGAACATGGTGATGCACGCCTTGCTTTATTAGGTAATACTTATTTCCATGTAGTGCAGCATTCAGTTCACTGTGAACATGGTGAAGTATGCCTTGCTTTATTAGGTAATACATAGAGAAACATGATCGTTCCATGACGTTCACTGTGAACATGGTGAAGCACACCTTGCTTTAATAGGTAATACATAGAGAAACATGATAATTCCATCTCGTGCAGTGTTCAGTTCACTGTGAACATGGTGAAGTACGCCTTGCCTTTGATTTGGTAATACATACAGAAACATACAGGGGAATATTTCCAAGTAGTGCAGCATTCAGTTCACTGTGAACATGGTGAAGCAATCCTTCCATTATTAGGTAATATATAGAGAAACATGATATTTCCATGTCGTGCAGCGTTCAGTTCACTGTGAACATGGAGAAGTATGCCTTGTCTTTAAATGGTACTACATCGAGAAGCACATGTTCAGTCAATGTAGTCATGCAGCCTTCACTTCATAATGAACAGGGTGAATAACTTCTTCAGAGATATTCATTGAGAAGGATATACTATCCAGTCAAGGCAGTCATGCAGCCTTCAGTTAAATATTATTTCGTATGAACAGGGTGAAACACATCTTGCTTGTAATTGGCAATACAGAGACTCATTACTCCAGCCATGCATCCTTCAGTTGACTATGAACAAGATTAAACACATCCTGCTTGAACACATTTATGCATAGACAAGCATATCTCCAAGACATGAAACCTTCAGTTCACTATAAGAGAAGAAGGTAAAACGCCCAGCTTATACGCATTTATTGTAACACATCGACAAGCATATTTCCAAGTCATGGAACCTTCAATACACTAAGAGAACAAGGTAAAACGCCCAGCTTGTACGCAGTTATTGTAATACATAGACAAGCATATCTCCATTCATCAAACCTTCAGTTCACCAAGAGAACAAAGTTAAGCACATCCTGCTTATAGACTATTATATACACACACACAGTTGTTGTAATATACATAGACCAACATACCTCCATTCATGGAGCCTTCAGTTCACTATGAACAGGGTGAGGCCCTCCTAGGCTGGTGTATATTGTATCTGTGTGTGTGTGTGTCTGCGTGTGTTCCGAGTGTGTGTCATAGCAGACATTGCCGGTCTGTATAGCACTGCGGGGTGACTCCTTAGATAAGATGAGTCATGCTGCAGTTAGATGCTGCACACGGTGTACAGACAGGTATATTGGACGAGTGGTGCTGGATGCAGGCTGTGTGAGGGACGCATTAATCTGTAACATGAAACCAGAGGATTTTATTACACGGACAAAATTACTTGAATTACGTGCTTGTTCATTCATCAATATTTGTCCACAATGTCGGCAGCAACAGATGAATATTGCATCATTTGCTTTGGCACAGTGGGACACATCTGATAAATCAGTGCATGACATTTTTTTTTTCCGAAAAGAAAACCATGCTTGAAAGTTATCGGTGAATATTGCTAGAAATATAAACTGACAAATTAAATTTTGAAATAAATGATGAATTTTATTCTCAGAGGGGAAGTAATTTTTCTCTGTATGTACTAATTTGTGGAGTGGATGTACCATAGCTCATGCATTGGTGTCTGAATGTAAACCCGGAATGTTTGAACCTGAATGTTTGGGTTCAATTCTTGTTCGTTGACCCATGCTTTTCCACAATGGCAGCCATTCATATACTGGGATTATTAGGATGCTATTATTTTATATCTTGTGTACAGATATCCTAAACAGCAGTCACTGCTCGTTGGTCTTCAAACCTCCTTAAACTGTGTAAACAAACACCCACTATCTGGGTAAATAGACGGAACTGACACAAAACCTATAACTGTATGATGCTGCTAACGGTCGGTGGTTGACCGGACTATACTGGGCACAGATACACACTAGAAACCTATAGCCTATGCCCCTACTCCAGGGACGGACTATATTCATAGTTCTGGCATGCATGTTCAACATCAAGTCATGCAGGCCACTACCAATGTGATCAATAACTTATTGAACAAGCTCTTCATATTTCATGCGGATAGAACAGACTACAAATCAACTAGTAATCGGGGCTATTTCAGCATAGGGGGTCAGTTGAATGAAAATTACAGAGATAATGTGATTTATGAGAGAAATCACATGGGTAAAACAACTGAGAGGGCATCTGGCCCATGGATAGCTATGATACTGCTTTATGCTACACTTCTAGTAACGCACTCAAATCTCCTGACGTCTTCAAATACAAGTAAAACACCACTACGTCTAATTTGCTCTATGAAGCAAAAGGAAACTAGGTCCAGGCTCTGTCATTGATTTTCCCTGGATCCATGTAGTGAGTCTATATAATGGCAAAGTTCTACCAGGTTTATTGTGTCATTATATAGAACGCCAATAAACATTAGTCATCAAGGTCAAAAAGGAAATTATAGCAAGGATTCTCCTTGGCTTGATGCATGTTACTTTGTTCATTATATAAACTATGAGACTTCAGAAATGTTTATGAAGAAGATAATTCCGAATAAATCATCTCATAAATTTATTAATTCGACAAGTACAAACATGCAATGACAAAGGCTGGGGTTCATAAAGCCATGAGGGTTTATTGCTATAATATTCGCCTTGTTCAAACAGTCATATGATAACCCATAACACTGGCTTTGTGAAGTGCCAAGGTGTAAACAAATTGTAACAAGTAAAGAGAAACTGCAACTGGTTGGCACAATGTCTATGCATATTCCCTCGCACACACCATGTACATACAACACTCAACACCTCGGGGTTATCCTGCGTCTTGACATTAATCCATATTTACAATTCAAAGAAACGCACCACTGTTTGATGGAATAGCAGTTGCCAGGATAGGGCTTCGGTCTAAATGAACATGTATGCATGCATTCAAGAGGTCAAATGTCACATTTAGCAGCTTGAAATAAGTAATTGTAGTGGTTGTAGTGCATTTCAGACTTTGGATTAATATGTATTTAAATAAATTGTTGGTTAACTGCTATGTTGACATTAAAGTAGAAAAGTTTATGTCTAAACTGTACACTAGTACATTTTATATGTGAAATTTACTGCTATATGACATGATAGATTAATGTTTGCCCAATTTGAAAAATCATCAGATTACTATTTTCAGTGCTAGTTTGCCATGTGGAATGTACCTGTTATTATAGATAAAAAAAAAATCCAGCTTATTTGACCATGATTTTTTTTCTCGCTCAATATTGTCAGCCCTCTAAGCTAGCGACTGCTAAGAAATGCCATGTACAAACTTGTTATTTGGATCAATGTTTGGACTATTAGATTTTTATCGTAGCTTAAAATTCCATCTGATGAAAATAAATCAAATAAAAGAAAAAAAATGCATCCATGGTAACTATGTAATGAAACTGTACTGTAGAGTTGCTGTTTCTTATACGACAGTGTTGTGATTGCAGATGGAACAGGAAGTGAGTGGGACGACCAGGAAGATCACACTACTGGAGGAAGACCTGGAGAGGAACGAAGAGAGACTGCAGACTGCTACAGAGAGGCTGGAAGAGGCTTCCAAGGCTGCAGATGAGAGTGAGAGGTGAGCTACAGCACTGCAGTCTGGTGGTGGTACTCTATGACAAGCTAGAAGGTTCAATTGCTTTGGGTATCCTGAGGACAAGTGTGAATTTAGGCCTCAATCGTATAACTACAGTGTCCAATGCTTTAGGGAATTCCGAGGACAAGAGTACAAGTTTAGGTCCTCGGCTATAAGTGAAAATGTTCAATGCTTTAGATATCCAAGTGTAAATTTAGTCCTCTACTACACGCTAAAATCTTCAATGCTTTCTAGGTGGAAATTTAGGCCTCTAGCAAAAGCTTAATTTCCAATGGTTAAGGTATCTTTATGACTCGTGTGCAGTTTTACTGGTATAATCAGGGATACTACTCCAGGAACTTACGTCTGCTGCTGTAAAGATTTTCCAGTAGATATAGAAGAAATATCTCAAGGCTGACCAGTAGATCCGATACATATTCTGATACAATTTACATCCACTCGGCAATGATCCTTTTACAATTTTTCAGAAACTTGAAAAAGGATTGAGAAAATATTAGTGCTACTTTATATGCATTAATGACTAATGATTTCTTCTAGCTAATTTCAATCACGGTATCTTTTTTATTTCTTTAGAGCTTTAGTTACTGAAATTCTCCTCAAGTTGTTGTGGACATATTATCGAACCTAATATTTTGGCAAGTTTATTGTGCTCTGTATTTCAATCCATTTGTTTGAAATAAGTCCTGTGAACTGCATGCGTTTTTACAGCCAGGTTCGCCATATGGAATACCAAATGGAAACACGTGTACAGCATCTGCCCTGCGTCCTAGTAACGGGCCCAATGAGTACTGGTACTCTGCAGATCAAACTTCAACAGACTGATGCCATTCCTTTATTCTTTCCTTCTGTTCATGCTTTTTTTCTCCAATTTCTTGTTTTCATATTCATGAGCCCCAGTGGAAAACTATTTGCTGCTTTTTTTCATAACGGAAATAACTGGAGTACGATTATAATGCACTTGAGGTTTCCATGGATACTGCGATCAGAGCTGCGATTGTTCGCTAGCAAGCGAAAGGCAGTACCAAAATGCACACCACTTGTGGTCTATCCTGTATGTATATATTTAGTGTTGTTAAAGACAATGTGAGTGTTGTACGAGTGCAAGGGAGCCGAGAGTGATCCTCTAACTGTTTGCATGTAATCATCTCGGTCCAAAGTCAACATTCCTGCAAACACCCTCCCCCCCTCTACCCCCTCTTCTCGCTGTTGAGGATAAAGTGTAAAGAATTTCCGATTTGACCTTTGTGTACATGCGATGTTGGTTTGCAGTGACCGGGCCTGGACAAACGTTGCTCTAGGCCAATCAAGTGCACACTGGCAAGGCAAGTCTTGTGTAGATATGGTCAATAGTGAGGGAGATATGCAGTGCCCTTGTCTACCGCCCCTTGCCATATACTGACTCAATATCCTCTGGCCCAGGTCAAGACTTTTGTAAAAAAAAAAGAAAAATGTGGTCACTGTTAAATAGCCAATTACGAATACTTGTTTCTATATTTCTGTTTAATTGTTTCATTATTAATTACTCCTCAGAATTAAGTATAATAATATTGATGTCATTATTAAGGAATTTGGATCACAAGTAATAATTGAATATTGATGTAATTATTAAGGAATTTGGATCATAATTAAGTAATTTAATATTTGTAACGGTAATTTAATTAATAGGGAATTCAAATCTTTTAATATTATGTGATGAAGATGTAATAGGATGTAAGGCACAAAACCTATGGTATATACTATGGTTTGTTTCCGCATGTTCTGTATTTTCATCATGGATACCAGCCTGAGGCAGGGATGAACGCGACAATAAAATTAGTCATGTGGAGAGATGTAGACTGTTATGTGTACACACAGTGTGATAATATTAACCATAAATGTTGGGCTGTAAGTCTAGGAGGGTACTAGGAAGTCGTTACCAAGCTTGATAAAAGTGGATTAGTTACGCCGATATACGAGAGACTAATTGTATGCAACTGATAAGTGTTTAACACCAGAGAGAGTGGGGCCCATTTCCTGGGGTTGGTTTGTTTGTATAGGGATGCATGACTGGGTGTATGCTCCACACAATATCATGTTTAAAACTTCCATGCATCTGCAGCAGGAAATGAATGCTCTTATCAGGGTGGTCATGCAAGGTGACGGAACATGTGCATTACTATTGTGTGCAAGACATTAAAACTTATGCAAATTGTTTGTGTTGCACTGACAGGAAATGTTTTACCGGGGGCTCATGAAATGTTAATTATTATGTATGATTTAAGCATGAACATGACTTTAATATTCTCCATTTTCTTTTCTTTCTAGTTTTCGTTTACTTTGGTACATTTCTGTCTTGAATTACTATTTAATTTCATTTCGTGTGGAAACTTACGAAATCTTTCATTATTGTTATATCTTTCAAAAAGATTATTTATTGATTTTCGCCAACTTTAAAGCACTCAAATCTACATCAGACTTGTTTCAGTTTCTTCATTTTTGGTCTTTTATATTTCCTGCGACAGCCATTTCTCTTGGCAAAGACTTAAGACTTCCTCAAGTCGTTGATGGATCGTGTGCCAGATGTTTAGAACTCTGAAACATACTCAACGGTGTCCCTTTAACACTAGGTACACCCTTCTATCCCAGTTACGGCTGTCTACAGTGACATGATAGAATGCTTGGAATAGCAGAGCGTCTCATCACTTGGTACCCGTATTTGTATATAGGCTCTGATGTGTCGTCTCTGGCTGTTGAAATATGCCTGGTCTCTGTGACACGCTGGTGATCTACGTTACACTGCTGAGAAATGACTGATGATGTGTCCACATGGAGAGATAGCTTGACATGTTCGGTGTAGATATTCCCAGTAGTGTCCACTTGCTCCATTTATTTGTTCGCCTTGGAACGAGATACCATATAAATATTTGTATCGCCAGTTTCTTTTTCGTTTCCTTCTTAATTCTCAAAATCTAAAATGGGAATTAATTTTTTTTCAATGATACAGGCAGGAGTTAGTAATAATTCTGGTTAAATTCTTGAAAGTGTCCACTTTATTTTATTTTAAGTGGGAAATACATTTCAGAATGTAAATGGACAATCTAGAAATTGTGTTTAAAAATTGATATTGACTTTCTTTTGAAGTGGAAGTATCAGATTTTGAAACAGAACCAGTGCCAAGTGGCACATTATTAACTCTGCCTGTGTCACTGCAAACTATGTATTGTGAATGTAAGCCATAACAGTGATGGAAATTAACACTAGCACGCTAGCCCGGGCCATTTCTCCCAATGCTATAGGTATCCTAAGGGCTAGTAGAAATTCATGTTTTTTGTAAACATTTGTTATTTTTATTACTATTTGGGCTAGTACGTTTTATAGGTAAGTTTCCATCGCTGTGGGTATCCTTTCACGTAGCTCTCTTATCCATGACCATAGTACTCTCTTTGCCGATAGCTAATGCACTGCTAAGAGAACGTTATGGTCTCTTAGTCATTAGTAGATAGGAGAGCTTCTTGAAAGGATACACAGGACTTTAATTCCTCTAGTCTAAGTGGTGAAATTGTATTTAATTGTAATTGTAGTTCATCGAGTCAATTGAGCAACCTCTTGACCATTACTGTGGCAATACGGAGGCCATACATACTAGTTTGATTGAATTATTGCTTTACGTTGCAGCGGGAATATCTCACCCATAGGCGACCTAATTACTAGTAAGATATATGCAGCGGCTAGTCCTTAGGATACCTTTAGCATTGGGAGAAATGGCCCGGGCCAGCGAGGTAGTCTTAAATTTCAATCGCTGATATTATCATCAGCTATGAAGATATGGTTAAGCGAGTCTAACCTATATCGCAAACGATCTACAAATTCCCCATTAAAATCCATTTATCATGATGCTGAAAACCATACCTTGATGATACATATCTACATTTCAATAAATATATATAAAATAGACGAAATATAATTTTGAATTTAGTCAAGAAGTCCATTTTATTGTTTTTGAGTGTGAAGCAAATTTGTGGATAGTGAAACTAAAACTTTGCTTCAGATAAAGATGTTCGATCCTTCGAACTCTCAATTTTAGCCCATATTTTCAAGCAACCTAATTAACACATACTGTTCAGGCTCGTAAAAACGATGCGTATATGGACAGAGGTGGTGCATTTAGTGTTTATTTACCAGAAGTGTCCTCATCTTCCCCTTCTGACGTCGCTGACCCCGTTTCATCTTCCGAGCTTTTGTCGCTGTCGCCTTGGTCTTGGTCCATATCCTCTTCTTCCGTCTCGCCCCGGTCATTCTCTATCGTCGACATCTAGCTCAGTACACCTCCCACAATACGAGGATTGTTTCCGTTTTCCCCTGTAAATTATCTTTATTCCTCAAAAATGTAAACAAGCAGACAGGTCCGCTTCAAAATTTGGCACGCTAAGCATAGACGGGAAAATGATATGCGCATGCGTGGAGGGAATTCCTTATACAAGCTGGTTTTCGTCTCTCAAAGATGGCGCAGCGCAGATCGAGATTAAAACTAGTTAAATCTTGGGAAAGCCTCAATGAACTATTTTTAGCTTGTAATGACAATTTTTTTTAATACGCGCAGACGTATTAGTTTAAAGGCATAATCATAATGGCCAAACGCATTTCTACTTCTGACTATTTACATTTGATTTGTACACCCAATACTTATTTCCCAACACTTGATATTTATAATAAATTTCATATCATATAATAATTAGTGTGATGGACTGGTAATTATCTTGTCTTTGATGCATTATAAAGTTTATTTGCATAGTTAGAAACTTTAGTGTTATGGCCACTGGCCAACTGGGCCAGTAACTTTTAATTTCTACTGGCCCTGTTCAAAATCAGCTGGAACAGAAGCCAACTGGATTATGGATGTCATTATCGCTTAAAATTTTCCTTGCCCAATTGACCCTCAAGTTTACAAAACTGCTGGCCCGAAGTGAAACTCACTGGCCTGGGGCCTCCGGACCTGCGGTAATTTCGAACACTGATGGGAATGTGTTTAAGCAGCAAAAGACGACCCGTTTATCCGGACTTCGGATATCCCGTTCCCTCGCTATCCACATGGTTTTTACTAGCTCGAGATTCCTCTGTCCCTCCCTGCTGGCCATGATAAGATACTTTTTATATAGGTATGTTTTGGTGAGGGCTAGAGACCAACCTCATCGTAAAATTATACTAACTTTAACAACTCATAACATGTGCCGTAATCGCTCCCATTTACCATATATACACGACAGAGAAATGTGTTCTTAAGTTGAAAGGTTTATTTGTCCCAGAACATGCATCAATCTAATTGATCAAATTATTCAGCAATGTAATCAGCCCAATGTAAATATTCGTACTTTTTCGCGGCGCCAGTTTGCTGTCATCACTTGGCAAAATCACGTGGCTGTACCGAGATGCGCATAAATCCATGACGTCAGGGGTCAATGTGACAATAACACAACATCATGGAAATACCGTAATAAACATGTTATTGTCACATGACACATAATTTTAATGAGAAAATGTATATGTAAATATGAAATTTAGTCCGTAAAATTGACAAATTAAATACAAGAAATGGCACAAACGGGATCCCGTATAATTTGATTATGAAGCTAGACACACCTGTGATCAGATGACATGAGCAGTGATGGAAACTTACCTATAAAACTTACTAGCCCGAATAGTGATACAAATAACAAATGTTTACAACAAACATGAATTTCTACTAGACCTAAAGGATACCTTTAGCATTGGGAGAAATGGCCTGGGCTAGCAGGCTAGTGTTAATTTCCATCACTGGACATGAGTGTCATATTTTTTAGACATTGCATTATTTTGTTTGAGAATTTTGTACATCACGTTAAAAAGTAGCTGAAAACTACATTTTAGAAAATTTAGTCAATCACTTACAGGGATTGAAATTAACTTTAAAACTTGCTAGTCCGAATAGTGATACAAATAACAAAATACATCGATTTCTACTAACTAAGGCTGTCACGTGTAACAGTCATCCTTTACATCGTCATCCTTTAACTAATTTGCAAAGAAAGACACGCCTCGAGGTCAACAGGTCAATGACTTGCATGACTTGAATCACTCGATGTCTGTGTGCCCACGAAATGCATGTGTAGCGCCGGCATAAGTCTCGTCTGGTGTTATTTCCGGGTGCAGGCATCTGTAGATGTATCGGTTTAAAGATTCTGGTGATAATCTTATTGGGAAATGTGCGTGGATGTTGCTTTATCTACGTTGTATCCCGATCTATGACGCTTGGACGGCTGAATACATGTTGAACAACATGATTTATTTCTGAATTGAACAGAAATTTAAGCACACGATCCCTACTAACGGCATATTAAAATTTTCTCAGGTGTTTAATTAGTCATCCCAAGGCCTAGTAATCATCCTTAGATTTCACTGGAACTTGTCCATTTCTGGGAAATTCTATCCGATTCTACA
>JAULBP010102553.1:0-10762 GCA_032355345.1 Lepetodrilus pustulosus
CTATACATTAACATTAACATAGAGTCCTATACATTAACATAGAGTCCTATACATTAACATAGAGTCCTATACGTTAACATAGTACTATACATTAACATCGAGTCCTATACGTTAACATGGAGTCCTATACATTAACATAGAGTCTTATAAGTTAACATAGAGTCCTATACATTAACATTAACATAGAGTCCTATACATTAACATAGAGTCCTATACATTAACATAGAGTCCTATACGTTAATATAGAGTCCTATACGTTAAGATAGAGTCCTATACGTTAACATAGAGAACCAACGTTAACATAGTTCACACAATTGACTTCAAAGAATTCCATATGCTGAAACGATTTGTTTAAAAAACCCTCCAGGGATATCCGACTGCGCAGATTCTAAATAAATCCAGAATTTAAATATTTATGACAGGGGTGTGTGACGAGTATCACATCAAATTAAACTCAGATTGACGTGCATTAGAACATAAATATCTAAAAGATGCTTAAATTGTCCCGGAAATGGGACCAGTTTCCTAAATGATCACTGCGAGTAAATAACCCATAAAGACAATAATTGATTTCCTGTTAATCACGGCAGCGAATTCTTCAATGTCACTATTCTGTAAGAAGACCGGCAAATGCTGGCCAGACAATTGAAGTGTTTGCATTAATAATGGTGCGGTACTCACCCGACATTTGCCAAGGTGTGGCGTCGGTTCCGTAGTCGTTGGAGTTGAAGCTCCTGGATGCTTCCAATCTCACCCTGCATTCTGACGTACTCCAAGATTTCGTGTCACAACTGTCGTCAACTGACACCAGATCAGCTGATTGAAAATATTAACTTCCACGAGATTTTGTAAATTTCCTTTCACTGCACACAATCACAAATTACAGTGGAAACTTTCTTTCACTGAATGAATCAATTTCACAATTTCTAGTCATAAAGTTGACATAACCACGCAAAGTATGCTATATGGAGTAAGCTCACCAAATTTCTGAATGAAAAAGTTACAATGTATGTGTACTTTACACTGTTACCACCTGACAATAAACACAAAGTAAGAGTGCACTAGATGGCATATCACTATGTACACTAATGTAGTGTACAGTGTTATTAAAGATGCTGGTATCCCACTCCAGATGAAGAATCTCACTGATGGAATGGTAAAGACGATGGTACTGGCCTGTCAAGTAGCAGATAGACAGACAGACAGGCAGGCAGGTATTGGGTAAACACTGCAACGTGTTGAGTCCCGGGCCTAGCACACAGAGCAGGTGCCCCTCCTACCTGTATAGACACCACCGCGACGACAGACCCTCCCACAGCAGTGGCAGCACCTCCACACACAGATCTCAATCTCCACTGTCCCGGAAGCCTTTAATCCACTTTGTGCTGGACCGCCAGAGAGATGAGATAATCCGCTGCATGAGCGTTCCGCGGGGATGCTTGTCGGCGATTGAGTCTCGATTGATCTCGCGCTCTCCTCCCCCTAACGGCTTCCTCCTCTCCCTCGTGAGCAGCGACAGCGTGAACGACAACCCACCGGTGCTTCGGGAAGATCAGCAGCTCTTAGTGCTGGTTGGGCTGGGAGGATTGCGCGGCAGTGCTGCTGTTACGTAGCACTCAGAGGCAACACAGGTGTTACAGACTCATCTGGGCATGTCGTGTTTACCTTGTGTAGCCCAGCCACATGTACCTACGTCTACGCAACGACAGGTCTCCACAGAGCAGGGCACTGCTTATAGGTCTATGGAGCTAACCAGCAACCGGATCAAGCCGAGATCGGTACTGGCATGCTGACGACAGTGGCCACAGTGCTACCGTACAGCCGTACAACAACTGTCACATTGACTAGAGTTCTCCAGCTTGACACAGGAAAACATCCAATCGACCTCCCGTAGTTATGTCAAACTATACACTATCATTGCAGCTCTCTTATCAAAGCGTAGATGACTGCGGCCAACACATATCCCAGAGTGGTCATTACCGAGTTGTTTAACTGTACGCCCGAGTCCAATAAATCCAATGACACAGGTCCAGGGCTAAGTTACAGTTACAGGTGAGTGGTTACAATACCATTACCTCACAGGCCTATGCTGACGCGCTCCATTGCACCTAATGCGTAGTGAAATCCCCGTACCACGTCTGATCTGATCGAGGTGCTTACACCACTCACAGCGCTGCCCGAGTATCAACGGGGTACCACGGACGAAGCGTGACGCCTAGCTGACTACACGGCGGCACCGTCCACTGATCGCGCGGTGTACACACGTACCTGACATGGGGGACCTGACACTCTCTTTCATTGATCTTTCATATACACATGACAGAGAGCCTTCAATACCACTGGAGTTACTGCATGGACCTGTCAAAGTGTGACGTGTGTCCCACACTGACCGACTATTACAATAGCTTATACCTGTAACCAGCCTCACAATACGCTGTTAAAGGAACATGCAGAAGCCGACACAGCTGAGGACACAGGCTATACCAATTCCGGGACCACTGCTTTCAATACACTATACTGGGGGGATGGATTAATGGACAATATTTATCAAAGGGATATAAAGCTTCGATCAATATATTATTCCACGTGGATTATTTTGGGTAGTTTCTCTCCTGGACTCACTTCATGTACTTCCTATACAAAGCTTTTTTCCATGACAACAGGAACTAACGTGAGCAGGCAGGAAATACATGCACTTATCTTCACTGGGTCAGTTATGTATAAGATATACTTGATATCAATCAACATATCAGATAACACTCCACTAATGGTGTCACACAATACAAATAGCAGTCAAGTAGTTTGCAATTCATAATGATAAGATTTCAACCATCAAAAAACCCAAACAAATCCAGTGAAAAGGAAAAATAAAATACTGGTAAATGGTCATTATATTCTCAAATAAATCCAGTTATATATCCCCAAATAAGCTCAGTAAAGTCCCGAAATAAGCCCCACAGATTAGCCGTGGCCGACGTATTCCATGGCTGACGTATTCAGTGGCCTTCCTACTCAGTATCACATGCATGAGAGTTATTATCAGTATATTATCGTGTAAATATGTAATAAAATATGTCGGCAGGACCACTATCTGTAACACAAACAATCACAACTGGAATTATCTACACAGTGCTCGACTTCACCAGCCATGAAAACGTTCTCAAAGTCTTCCTAGAATTATAATGTCAGTAGATACAGTGACACTGCTAGAATGGCAACACGACTCCTGGACCCAATTCATTCCTTTCCCTGGAATAGCTCTGATGTGAGTTCATGTAACAGACACATCTATCACACTAATATACAGGCCTAGTACAGTGTTCCTATTAGTAGCACAATGCCGCCTGCTGTTTTACGCTTTTACTAGAGAGGTCTCTACACAAGTTCAAAGTCTGTGATTCCGTCAGATCTGATTGCAATGGGATGTATACAGAAATATGGAAATACATCTTGTCTGGCATTGGTTATCAATTGTTCTCCTCATCATATCTTGGTTTATATGTTTGATAGAGAAGAAACAAGAAACTGACATAAATTACTAATCTGATGGTTGTGAGGTATACCAATCCAGTAAATAGATTTGCTGTAATTTACATATACATGTACTTAAACTGTGGTTGACTGGTTGGTTGTTTGAAATGGGGATTATACAACTGCTTTTAATTTTTTAAGCTTGAGTTCTATAAAAGAAAATGTTTCAAAAGCTTTAAAAAGAAATAAAAATAATCTTCAAAACATATCATTAGAATTAGAAACTTATTGCATAAATGTTAAGTTTAAATGTCCTTACTTCCATGAAACATGAAATGCTTTCAGTAGCAAATTAGAGGAATATTTTTGGTCATCTGAAGAAATGCAAATGATTGACAAGGCATAATCCCAATCTACTCAAATAATAACCCACGGCATATCGAAGGTATAATTGATTGTGTATTGGATATAGTATGTTATTCCCCTCTACCCTTATCGTTGATGATAAGGGCAGATAAATGTTTATCAAAGCAATTTGTTCCGTTCTATTGTTATTGATCTCGACCAAGTTAGAACACACTTATTATGGGCATGACAGGAGATATTGAATAAGAACTTGTTGTTTCTGATCCTCTGCGATCTGGTGGAGTAACAACATCAGATGAGGTCAAGCAATGGAGTCGCGCTGGTCCGTACACTACATCTGCTTACGTACGCTACACATGCTTAGTACGCACTACACATGATTAGTACACGCTACACACGATTAGTACGCACTACACACAATTAGTACATGGTATGCCTGGACCCAATGGCAGGTCAAGATAAAAAGAGCTGCATTCCGATTTAAGCATTGGTGCAATGTAGACTTGGGGTTATTCAATGGTCACTAGCAACCAAAGGTCATACATAATACATCTACATGTAGAGAATGATTCCTTTGAGCGTAAGGTTCTTAATCAGAAGATTAATAAAAAAAAGTCAAAAATATACTAATACATGTACATGTACATGTAAAATTGATTTATATATATAATTTTTTATTTTGTTTTAGCTGTTCGAACTATTAGAGAGTTTTAATTATTAGAGTACCATTTACGTTATATAAAAACAAATTAGCAACAGAATGCAAAGTCCAAAATATATTTTTTTTAAATAGTTAATTAGCAATAAAATGCTAAAAGAAGGATAAAATGATATCATTTATGGTGGGTTTTTTAAAATAATCTGCAACATAAAAATGATTACTGAACTGTTTACTTGCTATATGTGTAGATTGTATATAACATACCCATGTAAAATCACCCATGCATATACTATGTGATAAGAATCTGGTGTGTGTACTTGTCATGCATAACGAGAAGCAATACAACAAGTGCATTGTGGAAAATAATGAGGTGTTTTACAAAAACGCAGACATTTACAACGAGAGGACGTTGCAGGGCATGTTAAGTGTTGCAGGGTATGCTAAGTACTGACAGAGATAGTTGCAAGTTGTCACACCATTCCACCTTTCCACACAGGATAATCTGTGATGTGACAACACAGGTCACACGTCTGTGCCCCACAGTTGACCCGAGAACAGGTCACGAGCACGTGCATTAAGTCATGAATAATTTTCGCCTTATTATCTGACATGACATTGTGTAGAACTCTCACGGAATGGCAAGGAGGCTTTTACACTGTTAGGAGAACATCAAGGCTTTTCTGTGTACCGTAAGCTAGGATTTTCTGAGTCCAGCAATTTTGTTTACAGCAAGGCTTTTCTGTGTGCAATGAGGCTTTTCTGTGTACAGCAAGGCTTTTCTGAGTACAGCAATTTTGTTTACAGCAAGGCTTTTCTGTGTGCAATGAGGCTTTTCTGTGTACAGCAATCCTGTTCTGTGTATGGCAAGGCTTTTATGTGTACAAATTCTATTATTTCCAGCATTTGGTGTGAACACGGTATACAGTAACACCTGTACTATTTCACTGGCTGGCCTGATCTTGTCGCCATGTCAACCAGTATATCAGTATATCAGTATATCAACATGCACAATTTAGATACATGTTTCCAGACAGTTTAATGTAGATACGTGACACAGAAGAAAAAAATTATCTTCATAATCTGTGGGGTTTTCTGCTTCGTTAATAAACAAATTCCATGTCTAGATGAAAGATAAACAAATCTAGCGAGTTATGCAACTGGAAATGAAATAGCTACAGGTGGGCTATACATCAGTATACATGTAACATAATCACACGTTAAGAATTTCCTACAATTTTCTATTTGTGATATATTGTATTGATAGCATTTTTAAACAGGATTATTCTCATTGAGTTAGTCAGTTTGGTGCCACTGTCCCCATCATGACACAACACTAAGTGAGAAAAGTCATTTAATATCCTATGAAACCCAAAACAAAAATATCACTCTATAGGAGATAGAAAAAAGTATAATCCACTTGCACAACATTATCACACAATGATATACTAGAATACATAAACCAAGAAAACCACAGGTGTCTTATCTTCAGGTATATTATCTCGGAAATTGGCCAACTTTATTGGAGAACAGGGTTTCGACCATGATCCAATCAACAGAGCCCATGCGTAGCAACTCACGACTAATTGCAATTAAATGTGGCTAACTCTATAACCATCTCGGCCAAGCAAGAACATACTCCTTGGCCTTCCATGGTGACAGTTCTCTTATGGCCCTGTCTTTGATGACAGTCATCAGCCTGGTATATCCCTATCACAATCAATATGAAACTAGAGCATTCCCAGTTTGCCAGGTCCTTATTTCCAATCATATTGATTGGAATTACGTGACAGATTACTGAAGGGTTTAGACTGAAGTTGGGGAAGGCCTGTTGGTAAATAGATACTGGCAATGGAAAGCTGCACATTGTTAATGCATTGATAATGATCTGGGATACTTTGGGCTTTAAAAACTTTTCAATTATTCAGCAATGTTGTAGTGGTCTGGTTCCATTGGGACGAGATGCCACAGTTATAAGATCTAAGACATGCCTCAGTACTGATCAATGTCATTCATAATATGTGATAATGATGCTAATGACATATTCTCCATACAATGATGAAGCCAATGCTATGATAATTATCATGAATGAAATTTGCACCCAATTCAAAAAGAAATGAATGACTAATGATAAACTATCACATCTTTGCTTTGTTCTATGATCAAAGCTTATATTAAATGAATTAAAAGAAATGGCCATGCAAAGATTTGTCATAAGTTTATGTAAATGTTTTCATACCAAAGAAAAGAATAACAATTTCTTTTAAAAATGTATCTGTTAATTAAAAATGTTATAAAAATCCTTAACATAGTTATTTATCCGAGTACAATGATCACCTGCTTCAAAAAGTCAATTTATCAGCCATATGTGCTTCACTTCCCCGCCAAATGGCCATGTTGCTGAGTAACCTTTCATGAAACCCTGGTGTCCACTAAAAGACGACAACGCTTTCGTAGCGGTCAGCAATAAGATGGTACAAGCCTCTAGGGTGCTATGATCCTGTAGTAGTCTCATCATAGTACCTAACTTGTCATCATATTACCAACCAAAATATGTCGCCAATGTCTCAGTTGTCCATAAACATGCACACCTGTAATTACAGGTAAACCTAATTATCCATACTCTTCATAAAATACCATCAAACTTGATTAAACATGACCTCATTACACTTAAAGCTAATCAACAGTTAGCATACTGAAGGCAGATTATCTCTGAATAATTAGAAAAATGCAATTTTGTGAAAATGACCATATTAATATTTTGTTTAGGATCCAAACTAAACCCATAATCGATGATAAGATTAGGTAACCTCTGCCAAACTAGTACACTCTGTATCCACATACAAGATGACATTTCCACTATACTACACCAGCAATTAGTTTAATGATTGAAAAGGATCCAATGGCATCACCTTAGCTCTGCAATTGGTTCTATGATTACCAGCTGATACATTCACAAGACAACAATACCCTATTGCCAGTTCCCTAGTGGGGGATCCGCCAGTATGGACAGGGATTTTCAAAATTGCAACTGACAGCAAATTGGTTTGAAATGCAACATTTCCGACAGTAAATATTAACAACTAGATGAATAGCTGACAAATAGGAGTGATTTAGTGTTAACATCGTGGTGGGAATCATTCACTCACACAAGATAAATATGAAAATGATTTCTTGAAATTGTAAAGTAATTGATATTGACATCCAAACTCCTTCCATTAAGTGAATGCATGAAAAATAATCTGCTAATGTTTTATTGTGAAAACAACAATGCTAATGTGAAAACACAACACAGATGATAAAATATGATATCCTGTTTCTAACTACATTCACGGCTTGACATTGTCAGTATGTACAAAATGACAAAATTGTAGAAAGTGTTAGATTTTATCATAATTATTTATCAAGACACATACACAATGAATGATTTATAATAACTAAGCTTAAATTGTTTAAGTGGTTTTGGGAGGTGGGCAAATGCTAGGCTTTGTGCACACAATCCTCCACTCTTATACTTATACTTTCCCACACACAAAGATAGTTTCCACTGCATTGACGACCTGTGTCACCAAGATGAGATTAAAACTCAGAACTATGAGTGCAATCTCACAGGCTAGACCAGTAATACAGGGCTACATGTTACTTTCTGAAATAAAAGGTTTGCTCAATTAGTGTGCTAATTTATTTATAATCGTAATTCCACAATATTGTATAACTATGCTTGAAAGCTCAAAGCACTACATACTATTGCCACAGTCAATAGAACACTTTCCTTTTCAACTCCCTGGGGAGTACACAACCCAAGCTGCTATTTCAAGTGTTAGAACATAATCCTTCACATTTCCATTTCTTCCTACTGGGTAAGCATTATCTTCTGGGTGAATTGAGCCATTTTCAAACGGAGCCACTCGCCTAAGTATTTTTTTTTTTTACAATGAAATAAAGACGCAGTAAAGACCAATGACACCAAAGTCTCAATCATCGCTAGCGTGCGTGATACAGACGTTCAGACAGTGACACGAACTGGTTTCAGTCTAGCAGTCTAATCAATACCCAGACATAGGGTTCATTTTACATCAAACCGGTTTCCAGTCTGGCACCAATCAGCCGATTCCAAAATATACATGGAGGTTAATGATACCCGAGACAAACACTGAGGTTAATGATACCCGAGACAAACACTGAGGTTAATTATTTACATTTCATTGCACTTCCTCTGTGATCTCAAGAAAAACAAATAATCAAGGCAGACACTCATCATCTTTCCTCAGGTGATAATCATAAGATTAGTTGCGTCAGTCGCGTATAATCAATTTGATGGAAACACAATATTGTTTGTCGAATTTCTTGTATCTGCTATAATGCTATAAGACCATAGGACTCTTGTAAGTTCCCGATCACCATGCATAAGAGATCAATACGAGAGAGCGTTATGGCATCATAGCAGATATGAATGCTTTGAGAAACAAGGCCCAGGCCATAGATACAGTAGGAGCTGCCTCATTTTTGTCTGCTTCTTACGATTCTAATATTCCATTACTGTAATCTTACATTACATTTTTCATTGACTTCAGCTGCTCCACCTGTTTTCCCCAGAATTTCTTTTTGGATTAAAACACATTTCAGGATAATATGGGAAGGATAGCACAGTGGCAGTGTGGTGGATGGTGACACAAAAGGTTTCTAGTTCAAATCCCAACAAGTTCCACAAATGGGGAGGTATTCTGACATGACCATCTGATGCAATTTCTGGATCAATGGACCACTTTGTTGCTCGTGGTTTTCATCCCACTTGTAGCACACCACTACACATCATTGAACTACTGCAGTAAACATTAGAGTAGGTTTATGGAGATACTGAAACTTAATTTGTTATGTCTTTCTTTCTTTGACATAAAATGGCTTATCCAAAAATAGAGCAATATGGGTTGTAAACTGTTGATTTTATTATGCTTCATTACAGTTATTTCCACAATAGTAATTTTATAGCCCCTTTTGGAAACTTTCCAGTTTCGCTAGAAAACATAAAATAACAACATTTCCAGTTCTACATTCGACAAGGCATCTGTAGTGATGGGATGCAGCTTTGTTCCTTAGGTCATTTAACAATCATTCTCCAACTAGAGAGTAGATCACATTTAGTATAGCTCGGTAAGTGTCGTTTCTTCAACTTATTTTCAAATTTGTGCTCGTTAAACATACTGAAATTTCGTTTTCAGGATCTACTGTTATGATAGGCATTCCACTCTACTTACCAGTTGTAATGGGGAGATAATTCTCAAGGGGTTTTAAGGGATGCAACTCTTAGTATATAGTATATAGTGTAAGGTGCCATATTGGAACAGTAGTCTGATCAAGAAAGTCATCATGTATTACATAATATTATGTGGGGTATTAAAGAATAAGTATTTCCCTTGTAAATTAAGTTCAACAAAATCCAAAAAAGAATTGTGACATATAGACAAAAATATAGAAAATATGTGCAATTTAGTTTTACTTCCAATGGACAAAGTTACTTTTTCAATAATTCCATTTTGGAACTGTTAAAAAAAATGATAAAAAAAATAATTGTCAATTACAAAACTTATTTGTTAATTACAATGTCATGAATAAATACTCCTGCATAATAAACCCAAAACAATATTTGTACATTACTGCTAATGGCAAAATAGAAGATATCCCAGTGAGAGGTCAAAGGTCAGCAGAGATTGCATGATCTGTCCGCTGCATCATGGGAAATCTAGCGTATCATTGGAGATTTGATGTACGTCCTTGAATACACTAGCTCTCCACCTCTCAAATTATGTGGAATTTCTCTAAGGGGCAGTAGCAAACATTCCGAGGAATTAGCCAATTAGCAGTATTCCTTATTGACCTTTAACCCAACCAAGCGAAACATCCACTGAAAACTGTTTCAGATTTATTCTGACAGCCAGTTCTTCTCGCTTATGATTTGTACAAATGATACAAGTTAAATGTCTTTATAAATGCATGGATATGTAAACATAAAAAAATATATTTGTTGAATATGAATTGACGAAATGACAGCTTTCAAATGATAACCAGAGTTACTTCCATTTAGGTCACTGGCTGGTCAATGCTAATTAATAAAAAAAATATTACCGGGTAATGACAAAATGGACCCAAAAAAAATATGAAAGGTGACCATTGTAAGACTTATTTACAACAACTACAGCACAACTTATTCATTATCTATTTAAGAATTGTTTCAGGATTTCCAGAAAGTGACATTGTCAAGTGACTGTG
>JAULBP010102564.1:0-32250 GCA_032355345.1 Lepetodrilus pustulosus
TTTATTGTTGTATACATACAGGCGAGACGAAAATTACACGGAGGATGCCTACATACAAAACAGGCATATTCTCTATACTCGAACATAATCCCTCGAATATTACAGCTGCAAATAAGCATACTAGTACTATCTACTGGAACATACATTACACCTGCAAATAGTCCTATTCTTTATACTATAGTCCTTCGAATATACGGATTGTATCTGCAAATATATATGGGCCTAGCTATTCGCTATACTCGCATATATAGGCATATTCGCAACACTCGAATACTCCTACAAGTAGTCCTATATATTCTGTACATAAGTACACACCTACAAATAGCTATTCTCTGTACTCGCATATTCAATACACCTGTAAATTGGCATATCCTAGAATACTCGAACACATTACACCTGCAAATAGGCCTATCCTCTATACTCGAACATAGGCCTATGATAGGCCTACAGTAATTATAGCCTACGTATAAAGAGGGAATGTTGCTGCTATATCCTAGTGTATATGACAATATCTTTCTTGTTTTATTAAGTACGAAATATCATGCTTGATATTATTATATTACATCACATTATACAATCCTAGGGCTACAATGAATTACAGAATTTACTAAGTCTGCATGCGTATTACTATATATAATATAGGTTTGAAGTACTTTGATTTATATAAGTAGTAAATTTTAAAAACAGGCAATAACATATTAAATAATCTTAGATTAACACATGTGTACACTCTCTGACAATTTTTTCTGACTCTTTTTGGGTGTTTAAACAAATATTGCGATGCGCATGAAAACGAAAGCCATAGTATTCAGAGTACAGAACGAAAGTGGAAAAGTTGATAAGCGACATATCAAAAAGAATTAACAAACTATAATACGATAAACTAATACATGCACGATGCAATATGCCATCGGCTTGACATAAATCCCATCGATCAGGAAACATGAGTACAAATGAAAGTATTACGATCTCTCTGAACCTCCTAGCCAATCAACTGAACGTGAACTCCACGAAACAGTACTTCATGTTACCTTGGTAACGACGACATCCCACCGTCATTGGTTGGTGGAGGACCTACCTTTGTCAGTAGAGATTAAACGCCCTTTTAGATTTGTATTGACTCAAGATTCGGGTCTCATAAATATATTAGTTCCTTGACAAAACTCATCTTGTTCTTTTATATGCCCTAATTATTCACCGGGTGCTATAGAAGTGTAGGCTAGCATATAATATATATTCCAATTTCCATCGTGCTGGTGTTGAAGCATTTGAACAGTGCTGGAAACTTGTAGGCCCCTTGATCCGATAGCGTTGCATTTAATAACTGATAATCCACAACTAAATATTGCTGGAAAGGATTTAAGAGGGGTGTTTACATGGTTTAGTTAGCTTTGTAGAGTCGGGTTTTGAAGTTTTGCCGTCGATCAGCTATAAAATAAACAAACCGATCAGATGTAGTGGTGTATGTGTTAATTACTCCTAAGTAGGAATCGGGTGTTTTCTTTTCGGCTTGTGCGCCTAGTAAATAATTATCACACTTTTCCACTCTCGTTTGCATATAATTATTTTCTAACAAGTATATCCTTAGGACTATTGTGAACGTGTGCGTGCATGTTGAATACAGTTAATAAAATATAAAGTGTTATAAAGGCATGCTATCACAGATGGTTGACCTAGGTAGATAATGGTCAAACTAACGTCTATCTGAAACTATACTAATTACTAATGCACTTATTCCCCAACACTCGATAGCTATCACAAATTTCAAATGAATTCAGGTTAGTTACGAAGCATTAATTATTAATTATTGTTTTTAATGCATCAACTGATCTGTGAAGGAACGTAATCGTGTCGTTTTATATTTTACTCGTACCACCTTGAGTTATGTCCCCTTGCATTAATATAATGAAGCAAAAAGAAATGCGACCATATTCAGGTTGTTTACCATCAGTTATAAATGGAAAAGTCCTATATCGTGAGGTTGGAATCGAAAGTTGGAAGTACACAAATTATGTAGCAAATGTATGTCAAGTGAATGTACTTTGCAATTGTAGCTAAGAACTAGTCCAAAACAACCATAAACATATGTGATATTATGCCTTTAAAAGCTATAGATAATCATAAAAACTTTATTTTTAAAATAACCTCTTCTTTCTGTTATATGGTAGACATTTGGGAGTATTGATTCTGTGTATTATGTACGACTTAATAGTAAGTATAGGCCTGCTTGTCCTATAAGACGGCGATTAAAACCTTCAAATGATATATAGTACTTCCATGGCTATATCTTACGCGTTCACAATTACAAGGATAATTTTTTTACACAATGAACAAATAATATACATGTACTATAGTACGCATCTGCATATTGACGCACCTGGACAGTATTGCGTATATACCTGGCTTGGAGGACTTCAGCGTTTATTTACTTTCTAAATTGGCAATTTCACGTCTATTAAATAACTGTAAACAAAGAGCACGAGAAGAGTTTATACTATTTAACTGTCAGAGCAGTAGGATACGTATTTTCTAATAATTAGTCTACACCTTTAAAAAAAAGGGGAAAAGAATAATAAAGAAAAAGAAAAATGAAATAAACATTTACTAAAATAATATTACTGTCATTTTTGCCCCATCTCTATAACTTTGGTTGTTAAAAAAGCAATAAACAACAGCAAATGTATTGTTAGCAATAAAGTATTAAATCTTTCCATCAAAGTGCATGGAGGTATCAATCACCGTGTCCAGCGGCCTGGAGAGAGGAAATGGATTTCCTGTAGCCGGGGTTTTGATGTGTGCCACACAAATTTCACTGTAGTAGAGTTTGTGACCCAGTCAATGAAGACGCACCTTGACCCAATCACCGCCGACAATTGATAACGGGATCTCCCGCTCAGGTGCGAAAGCACTTTCCAGCTGTAAACGTGAAAACAAACATCTTATTTCTTAGCTTATGATATATTACATAGCTTAATATAATGCATACTGTTACCTCTACCTATTGTAATAATGCATACTGATGTTAAACTTTGCACTACGTTGCCAAACAACCTGCAATACCTTTCTGCTACGTCACGCATTGTTCCCCGTCGTGAGTCACGTTGTATTAATACGCGCTCATTTGCATACACTCTCATGGCGATTGTAGTGCTTGTTGATTAGCGGCGGCTTCAAACAGCTACAAGTGGTGGAACTTTTACTACTTTGTGTCCCGAGTGGATTTTACTGTACATTTCAATTCTGGGATATATCTGGTAAGTTATGATTTTTTTTAAAACCGTGTGTATTGTCCAGGTGCGATATGCGCACATGGGACGCCGTGTGTATGGGACTGTGGAGCGTAGTAAACGGAGGATGGCGACAGGTAAAGGTACGCCCACAGTTCTCAGCACAGGTAGGCAAAGGACAACTCAGAATACGCGACAATATTGGAATCGCATGCAAAATCGGATGTGCACGTTGGATAATTTTCACTGTGATTGATTTTGGTGAGTTTTGCATGTCACGATGTGTATGTAAGCTGTTGTTTACGTATTTTTACGACTATACCGGGACTATATTAGTAGCCAGGTAAACAGGTGAGTCCCTAGAGTATTATAGTCTGTATCCGAAATGAGGTCACAGTCATCGCTGTACACACAATGTCATGTGATGCAAATGTCATCATGATATTACCGGTAGAACAATTCTAGTAATTATTAGAACAATTCTACTAATTATTTAACAAAAATTAAACTGATTACAATTGTTATTTATAGGCAGACAATTACATATTTCAATGAGCATGCAGTACTATGCTTAGAATCAGTATAAATGAATGCAAACTACATTCATTTCTGATATTTATCAATTTTATATTGCCCCAATCCCTTTTGTTGATCCACATTGGAAGGAATATATATATATATATATATATATTATAGCTAACAATTAAGTACTACTAATAAGTAAATCAATGAATAACAACTTTTTAGTGGACAATTCAAAGGTACTTAGTCTCAAGCAGAAATTCATTTGTCCAGTATGTAGGTCGCCTATCTGTGATAGTATGCTTTTAATTGTTGATAAATACTAATACATATTAATAATTACTTTGCACTTTTATGTGCATTCTATATCAATTAAAATTATTTTCAATTTACCACACATGATTATGATAAATCTTTTCAGGCATATGCATACCTGTCTATGTATTAGGTTATATGTATGTGACTTTAGGAAGCAATTCATCTGTGATGTAATTCTAGGATTATTATTTAAATATTTTTTTTATTAATAGTTTAGATTTGTTTTATTTTTATTTTCATAAGCAAATTTATATATTATTTTCTTTGAAACAATGTTTGATTAATTTCATTAAACAGTATTTATATCAATATGCAATTATAACTGATTAAGAGATATTGTTTGCCTACCTGCCTACTATCCTATGAACATGATGAAATATTTAGTGATTATATAACTAAATACTGGCCCATAAACATGTTAAATATAAAATACTAGTATGTAAGATAATTGATTTAAGTTAACTAAATGAGTTAATCTCAGTAATATTATGTTTGGTGTATAACCATGATAACAAAAGCAGATGTTTGACAAGGATTCCGTCGGTGCATATGATCACGATGATCAAGTACAGATTGTGTGGAGGAAGTAGTCACGACAGGTGTGGAATAGTTGCCAAATCTTGCCCCACATACCTACTGTGCTCTCTTTGAAGTGGGGCCAATTAACCCAGGTGTTGCCACATATATGTATACAGGTGTACCTTGCACTTGGCGATCTGTATAGGTACCCTGGTGTTAGCCTGGCCCATAGTAGAATACCATGCTAATACTACAACTGCTACTATTCCCCCCACACCAGCTGGCATACAGTCAAGTCGGGACAAGCAGGACAACAGCTTATGACACCTTTCTTATGTTGACCTGAGATACTTTGTTTGAGATTGAATACAACTGTGGCACATCCAGATAACAAATACTTTACAAAGAAAGAAAATATTGATCAGGGAAAGTTTTGGCCAAATCTATTGAAAACATGGAAATTTATTCAAATATCCTGAAGGTTTTGTTTTCCTGAACGGGGCTATAGTCAGTGACTCCCAAGCTACAGACACTTTGATTGTGAGGCTGTGTGACTCAAATTTATTTGCACATCAATGAGTATGTGAGATGGTGCATTAATATTTATTTTAAAGAGTGTGAACTTGACTTAAATATCATACATTTTTGAAAGTGAACATTAATTAAGATACCTGGATACAGTATGAAATTATTTTGAATACACTAATCGTTTAATTATTTTATTTAATTAATATGCCGGTATTGGCTTGAATTATAAATCTTAAGCTTACAGCAGTTAACTGTATCAAAGAGCAAATGCATTTAAACAATGACATTGCAACATCAAACATCACATCTATGTATCATTATCATAGATAAAAAAAAATATTACTGTTTTCTTCAAGAACTCTAGTATAGATACCTTCTTTGATATATGTTAGATATATGTACAGATTGATAAGAAAGTAGTCCTTGGCAGGGATAATATATATTGCCTGACTGAAGACCAGATTGAAATCATGTTTCATATGTAAGAGCAGTCCATGGGGTATTGGCAGGTGATCTGGGCATGTTGATCATGTTGATATGCTATGAAGAATAGCGCCTGTGGCTTGAGTTCCAATACAAGACTTGGTTAACCTGGACCCATACTGGGCGATGTCAACACTACTTTGGCATGAACAGCAACGCTTGTGATCACAGTACTAGCCAAATCAAACTTGCACTTTCAAGAAGTTGACAATACAGTGGCAAATAGGTCAGTTGTGAGGGAAAATCGATATCTAGGGCAGGCAAGGGGCTTTAAGAAAGGTGCTATTCAAGATATGCATGATACCTATCCTGAAATATCAATCGAGCAATCAATACTAGGCTGTGTGCATTACTAGTATATACATGATATGTGTTATTGATAGTGTAATGATTAGTGAAACACACTGAACTTGTTTTGAAAACAATCTTTGTAGAACATCAGTGGATTAAGAACACTGTTATTAGGAGTCCCATGAAGTATTGCCATTGGACATGTTGGAGTACCATGAAGTACCTATGCTATTAGCATGATTAGAGTACCATGAGAACCTTGGCTATTATGGTGGCCACTTGTACTTACTTGGTCTTCTTTGTATCCTCCCTATTGTATATTGATATTCATTAATGTTGATTGTATAACTCAATTAAGGCGGCACACCTTTAGCATGTTTAGTGAGATGTGAAACACTACAGTATGAGAATGCATGGTTGTACTGATAGAAACCTACCCATGTAGCCTACTTTACGCTGTACTGCTTGTCTCCCAACCAGGTGTACACCAGTGCATACTCCATTCCACTTAGATCACTGAAAGTAATTTTCTCCAGAGAGCATTACCAAGTTTATGTATTTTGTAGTTTGCTTAATGTGGCATTTGCACTACACAAGTAGCGAAGAATATCAAATTGTTCTTTTATTTCCCGTTGGACCATCATTATGTTATAGGTGTTCAGGAGGATGTTTGTCAGCTGGACAATAACAGTGTCCAAAGAATAGTAGAAGATTAAGTGTCTTAGAATACCCGGCTATGCTTACAAGCTGTAAAGGAGGTTAGACCCTGGAGAGTATCGCTATCAATTGTGTGGGACAGATCCTGTTGTTACTGTTGTTACTGTTGTTACCATTGCTACAAAGTACTATTGTTACTTTTGTTACTATTGTTACTATTGCTGTACATTGTACATGTTGTATGGCACAGAAAGCATGATGTATAGTATACATACTATGACACTGGGCCCTGGTAGTCAGTAACCAATGAGGACCCAGTGCCAGAATAGATAGAGATTCTATTGTATATCACAAGATCAAGGGAGATAGACATATGTTTTCACCAATATTTATTCTCACGATAAAAGACAAAGGGGGCATTTGATAAGACAATATTTTGGATTGACAAACAGGATTTAAACATATTGCTCTGTTAACCAATGCCAGCCAACTAAGAGGGTATTTTTTTTCATGAGATACAAAACCTTTTTTGAAGTTCGATATATTTCTCAACATTAGGCATTTTATACTTAATATGTCTAGACTAGTATACCATAGATCTTTTTCTAATTGTCCACTTAACATGCTTAATGAGTTATGACATAAGTATAAAACAGCTGCATACTTGCTTGATTAGCAATGGCTACTGTTGATCACTACTGAATAAGGAAGTGTGAACTACCAGACTTACAGGGGCCAAGGACTGATGGATTAAACCATGTGGCTGTATACCCACACAGTAGTATACCCATACCAACACCATGCACACAGTACACATTTATGATACAGGGTATACACTGGTCACTTCAAAGTTGGCAAGGTGCCCAGGAACTGTCAACAGTCTCTTGACACTTCTATAATGTTTGGGTCTTTGACATGTTGGATGAGGTGGTAAGATGGCTGCTTGAGGTGCTAACAGGGTTTGTGTGAGGTGGTAAGATGGTCTGGTGAGAGTAATTGGGGTGGTGGTTGGTGGGGTAAAGGTATTCCAGCCAGTAGGGACTAACATGACAGATCACTTCAGATGTTCCTCTGTACTGGTCAACTCTACCCAGTATTCTTTGCTGAATAAGATTTCTTTTTTTAAAGTACACTACTAAAAATTAAATTCTGCCAAATCAGCATGAATGAAGTTCCACATGTTTACATATTATATAGAAACGAGGAAAGTACACTATTTTTTTGTTTGGAGTGTAAATTAAAGTCAATGATGACATAGTACTTACAGTTAAATTAGTTACTCATTTAGTGTGGTAAGGCATTATCCTGATTTTAATGTATTCCTATAAATAATAAACATGATAAAGTTAACACCACACCTAGCCTTATAACAGTGTATAAGAATAATGAGAGAAAAAATATTTGTTTTGAACGTTGGACTTCGGTGCCAAAGCCAAAGGTCAGTTCAAATCCTAGCCCATGGGGACCCATGCATCAATGTTCATGGAAGTTACATTTCTGACTCGATATTGATAGGATGCACTGTCAGTAAGAGTGGCAATACAGATATATCATCCTTGGTCTGTCAGTACCAGCCGGTGCTCGCAGGTTTACTGCAACATTCAGCACTACTGATGTTGCAGGTTTCCTCCTGCTCTAAACTGACAAGTCGTGATATTAGTGAAATATTCTAGAAAGTGACTCAAAACCCCATTGCCAAAAAAAAATATCAAAAAATGAAATTGTTGTAGTGTGACTGCATACACCGGTACTACTTTTTCTCAAAACGATTTTCTCATTATTGTTAACATTCTCGGTCTGACTGCAAGTAGGGTGGATTCCCGCAGCGACAACGTTAAACTCCGATAATCACTGACTGCGACTTAAAGCACTGTCGTCAGTAATGGCAGGTCTCCACGTGGCACTGTCATTGTCTTCATCCTTCCATCGCTCCAATTGTCTTCATCCTTCCATCACTCCATTGTCTTCATCCTTCCATCGCTCCAAACATTTATACCCTCAGATAGATGTACAAACTACAATATACTTACTGGTACTCATGTATCGGTGAACTGACGTCATAATATCTATCATATTAGTTAGGCAGGGTATTGACAGAAAGCTCTGTGTGTGTGTGTGTGTGGTGTACTAAGACCTAGAACTGTTTAGTAATACTACGCCACGTAACTTGTCTGTTGTATGTATAATTACATTAACCACTACACTCAGTTTTCTAAGTCGCTATGGCAGACTCATTGACAACAGGTGTGGTGGTGATGGAGCAGAAATTACAGGTGATTTGTGTCACCGAACCCAGTCACTGACAATGTGACATAAAATATATACTTATTGAATTAAAACTGATAAAAGGGAGGTATATTTCCTGAATAATGTACATTCAAGGATATGACTCATTCAATTGACTTGTTCTGAATTGTTCAGATGGAGTGTGAATGGCATCCAGGAAATTAGAACACTTTTCAAAATCATGTACGATCTTAAGTGTTTCTTGAATGTACGCCATTATACATGAGTGAAAAATTAATACTGGTACTTCTTTCTTCCATCAATTGATCATAACATGTAAGATATCGTGTTCAGTGTTGCATTGTTGTGGCACATATTAACCGTGTTAAGGCCATAGTTATCTGTTTACCAGGTTTACACATCCGCCAACACAATTTCTTTTCTACTTTGGAAAATAAAAATAATTATTTTTATTATATTCCACTGAGAGTGCACAAGTTCTTTGAAAATTATTATAATAAATTGTGAAGGAAAAGTTCATATAACCCATCACTGAACGTTAAGAAAAACCAACAGGCAATGGTAGACACAAAGTTAAAGCCAATTTGATTACCTCCTGCTAAATATGTCAAATAAAAGTTATAATTTTCAACAATTACTGCTATTGGCAAGCATTCAAATGTAAACAACTTATGTGTACAGGTGTTTATAACAATTATTGAAAATTATATTGATCAATTATATTTATTTTTTGTCAACTGACCATTCATACTCTCCAATTATTTTTATGTTGGACTCGACTGGCCAATATATCAGCTGGAGCCAAAATGATCACAGACAAATCTGTGAACCAGGGAATCAAATAACTATGGCCTAACGCAGTTACACATCATTGCAGAACTTGTTATATTCAATCACAGTGTTGCAATTATATATATTATATCATGGTGGTTAAACATCATTAACATATGTTTAAAGCACTACCTGCAGTGTGTTTGTACAGCTTATTCATCATGTTCATATGAATGAACAATTTTGATTAATATCAGCATTGTATGTTACCAACTGACAATGTATGAGTCACGACTAATCTGTGCTATGTTACACCACACCCAGTCAACTTGGTCAAGTAATTAGTAATGGGAAAATCATTAATGTGTATAGTCTCATTCTTGTCATATTCTGACTGTGTGTGGTTATTCTGACTGTGTGTAAACACTGGTATTAAGCTTAATCATAATCGTGATGGAATTTCTCGTCAAGCAGATTGAGGTAATCAAATGGTGACCGAGTACATGACATCTACTATGATGACCAATGATGACTATCATCATCAGCGCACTACGTCAGTGAAGACTACTCGAAGATCTCTTCATATAGAATGATTAACATGCCAATGTGTGGCCTCATAGCATGGTTAGCATGGTTAACATGGTTAGCATGGTTAGTGGTTAACAGGACCAGTGAATTGGCAAACGTGATGTAAAAGCACAACCTAGGAATACTTTGCTATTTCTATCGTCCTCGTAACAGTTCCTTATTTGTTAAGTGTACCTGGCTGTACCTGTAATACCAGCTAACTGTCTCCACAATCACAGGTATCTGTCACTTTAATCACAGATCGGTCACTCCAGAAAGCATTACCCCTTATTTTTAGCATTTTGTATGAATAATTAATTTGTAAAGCTGTTGACTATGTTGACAAGTTGTATTATTATGTGTGTCATTTATCGCTATGTTTTATCTGTGTTATCTGAACATCAGCGGAATACATAGCCCCAGTGAATACATGGCCGATATAGATAACCATGATAACTAATAACTGTAGGTTATGTCTGTTAGACATCACAGACCTGGAATCTGACAGTCATTAAAGTGTCATGTCAGTTATCCATGTTATCTGGAGGGATTACTCACGGCTCACTGTCACACATAGACACACGCAGTCACACACAGTCACACGGGTACAAATTAGCTAGTACTACTCACAGTAAACATAGTAAACCTCTCATACATTCACTGGACATACAGGCATTCCACAATACATGTATCATATAGCATGTGTATACCAGTTTATACTATGTACACAATAGGCTTGTAGTGGTATGTGTATAACGTTATGAAATCACATCAATTTAAAATTGATTGACCAAATACTTAGCACATGTTGCAGGGTCTATTCAAATTTTAGTTAACCATGTTAACTGTTTAATAAATCTATTAGATAATGTTTGTACATATATATATTTTTATTATGCTATGTGTATGGTATTTACTTATGTATTTATGTGGGTATATAATTATTAAGTGCTGTTTTGACATTTAGTAAATTGGTAGAGTACAGGTTATGAGAGGTCCATTCATCCACAAATCAGATTTGTTACAGTTGTAATTTGCAAAGTAGAATTCATTGACTGCTAATGCATGTAATGTATTATGAGTAACAGGGGCATTGGTGCATGGAAAATGAGGAACACTTTGCACATTTGAAGTGTTCTTAGTTGATGGTGGTAGTGAAGAATTTGGCTGTAACCATTGTAACCTTGCAATCTCTTCAAAGGTTGTGTCACATGTAACTGGGTATACCGACCCCCTGACCTCTGACCCTTCATCAGGTTGTTTGTACAGCAACAGTGGTGGGTGGAACATATTCCAACATCTGCAAATATCAAGTAGGAAGCCTAGAACTAAGGTCATCTAACATGTCTTCAATGGTTCTTATGTGTACCCTGCACACGTTTCTCCTTTCACATAGAAATGAATTATTCTGATAATAAAATAAGCAGCTCCAACAAGTTCAAGCACTTTGTGGCATGTCTTGTATGGCTATTCTGGTATGAAAAACTGCATATGACTGCTAAATAACGTATAGAACCCACTATTATTAATTCCTAGAAATTGAGAACAGGTACATTCCTACATGAATAGACAGAAACGATGAAAGACTTCAGGATAAATGTTGATGTTTTCCGATGAGAGGCGTATACTGTCACCGTCAATAAGCATGATAAAAGAAAGTACGACTTGTATTATGTTCTTTAAGCACGTCTACCGATTACCCGCAGAGATAGGCATTCTGACAGCTAGCGCAACTGTTGTGCTGTACAGTACAGTACTATTTAAAAACTCGTATTGCAGATGTACGCCAAACGTATATTCAGGTTAATGTAATACGTTCATAGTTGTGTATAGACATCAAGGGTCATCCAGGCACGGCGCGTGTTTGAACGTGTGCTGCGTAACACGCGTGGTTGACAGTCCGTACTAGCTTGTCACTTTACGAAACAGTTAGCAATACGTTGACAACAAGTACGTTTGTGGCATGATGTAGCGTCTTCCATTCTGATGCTGTTAATTTATGTGTAGGTGCTTGGATGCTCACAATAGCTTTCTTAATGTTTTCAAGTTTTGCCTGAGTGATTTGTACAGGGGTGGCTGATGTGCATGACTTGACTTGTATTTAAGTTGTATTGTGGCAGGATCCTATTTTCGGTGGATCAATCTTCTACCTGGTTTTACTATAAGCGCAGACGGGTCGTATTTAGATAGGCCAGCCTATTTTCCTCTTAATGTCTCGTGCCAATTGTCTGATTTGCCAAGTCACTGTTGACAGGCTGAATCATAATAAATACTTATATTGTATGCATTTGGTTGCGTAACTTTTTTAAAAGAACTTTGCCTGTAGTACTTTGACAAATTAAGTTATTTTTGTAATTTCAACATTTTAAGAACTTTTCAATATCTTTCTACAAAACTCCTTCCAATTGATGTTATCGTGCAACTTACACTTCATTTCTATTTTATTAATTTGTATTGACAATAATATTCCATTTTTGTAAATATATACAAATATTCAAGTTTTCCAGATATGCCAGCAAAATATTAAAATCGTTACTGTATGTGGATATGCTGCCCGATATTCCCCTGTATGATAAATGGATCCAAACTGAATTATCCTGATTAAACACAGGATATCTGTAGGGGTCGTGTTTCCAGGCTACTATCGCTATGATGAGAACATCTAGGCTGTAGCATTGTCGCCTGCTGTACCCCGCCTAGCCCCGGCTATGTGGGGTGGCACAAACATACAATTAACAGTAATACCCAGACTTTAGCCTGTAAAGCCAAGTTGTTAATGGTTTATTGATTTCCGCATTTGACAGGAAGATTTTCATCATATAACTCGTGTCACAGAGTACTGTTTTATATATAGAAATAGAAACTTGTTTGACTTCCAGATAGAAATAATATCAATAAGTTTAGTTTGAAATATTCCTTAAATTATTGTTTTTTAATTAATTAAAGTATACTTTCCAAGTATATTAAGTGCTAAGAATGGTGGTTATGCTGTCAAGTGTGTATATAAAATATTATATCTGTGTGTTCGATGTTTCATCTAAAGTATTTACATATTTTCACCAATGTTATTTTTTTGCTTTGTAGGTTTCGTTATGGATCTGACGTAAGAAAACTCATCCAACATGTCCACGATCTGTCCGGATGATTTGGAGAGTTATCTCCCTGCAAATTGCCCGAACCCATACTATGACACGTGGGACAGACATAACAGTATCGCATTCTCCAAAACCAAGGGCTTACGGAATGCACCCGGAGAAAATAACTGTTTCCTTAACAGTGCTGTGCAGGTAAGAGTGATCTCCCATTATTATGTATTTTTACGAAAAATGTGTTGATAGATATTTGCAATATAAGTTGACTTTTATTTACAATGATTTATGTTTATTAAAAATGCCTATGATATATGGAAACAGTTTCAGCAATGGAAATGTCCATTTTAACCGACTATCACCATAGTATCCATTGATGTGTTGTTAATCTATTTTCAAATCATTCGTCCTTTCTTTTTGTATCAACCACGGAAAACATTGTGATTGTTTGAGTACGATCTTTAGCTAGTTATTCCACGAGTAAATTGTCTCTTTGATATTTTTGGGAATAACGATGGTTATAGCTGCCGTCTACTGGATATTGTTTTGGTTTGTTGGCGGTCCTTCATCGAAGGCCAGAGTTAATATTTATAGATGGCTAACTCCGACCCTGTTGGCTTTACACATTGACACAGCAAAGCCAGGACAAAGTCTGCCAACATCACACAGTTCCCTCCGTGCCGACCTGCGTCATGGTGTTTTAAAACGTACTGCTAAAGTAGTAAAGTTAGAGACAAAAATGTTTTTCTTTGCTCATACACAGAATAGATCAGGGAAGTTAAATGCTGATTAAAATCCTAATTAATATCTGTTCTATGCCAATGATATATCCTTTGGTATGTTAGTATGCATCAAAGGTGTTATTCTCGCCCAAATATTTCTGTTGAAGAGATCCACAAGGACAGTTAACATGGTCTATGTCTGTTGAACAAGTCAGGGTAAAACTTCTCAGTGTTAACTTTAATGTAATTGTAACGCCAATCTGTTGGATTAATAATAGTATACATGATTTACTTTCACCTCTCTGAGACTATATGATTAGTCTATATTGACTTCCACACATTTTAGTACCCAATATGATGACAATATTGATGACACTATCATCGTGTGTGTCTTGCCAGGTCACAGTGTCTGGGTCACCTTGCCATTCTTGTCTAATCAATAGCAGTGGCTTGTATTTATGGACGTTTACTAGATTAAACATGTTCATGTTTGTTTACTTGTTGCTTGGACAAATCCATTTTACTTGTTGCGTTTTTACTTAAATTTTTCAATTTCTACTTTGAAAAGTTCAATTTCCTGAAACCCTGAGCATGATGGCTGGTTACCTGTACCAGGTATACAGGTATGTGTGTGTAGGTGTTGGACGAGTCATTGAAGCAGGATATTCAGTAGAATTCCCATATTATTTTCTGGTCGCATTTCCTGGAAATTATAAAGACTAAACTAATAAATTGTTCATGTGTATGGATGTATTAAAAAAATATTTTACAGTTATGTGAATGCCTTTTTATTAATGGCATTATGTTCCTATTAACATCAGCCCTGTTACATCAAAAAGCACGATCACTGCTATGTGGGTTATAGGTTACTGCTACAGCAGATGTCGAGGGTTAACTTATCACAGTGTATTTCTAACACTTGTGAAGCTATAGTGTGGCATACTCACAGATGTTGAGGGTTAACGTATCACAGTGTATTTATTACCCTTGTGTAGCTATGACAGCGTGGCATACTGCTGCCATCTGAGATACCTGCCCAGACACTCGAGGTCAAGGAGATGCTCCATTGTTCTGCACAACCCTGGAGACAATGGGTAATTAAAGACATTGTTTGCCCCAAGAGCTCTTCTGGCGGAGTCAACAGACATAAACCAGAGCAGAGATATGACTCTGGGGGCGGCCATGTTTCTATGTAGCCGTGGTAACGCCTATATGTCGGGGACACATATTAATCAGAGAAATTGTGCAACCACGAGTTTGCCGTTGGTGGACTGTGGTTTTGAATTCATTGATCAGTTCTGTATGGCAGCAGCTGGTGATCTGGCAACAGATGTACGAGTGTTTAGAACTGAACATGACGTACACTACTCGACAGATCAATAGTATGTGTAAAAACGTATTTGACTTGATCATCTTCATGTGATTGTTATTTTATTGACCCTCTTTACATAATCCCTTCTTTATGAATATGTTCTATGTCACCAAATGGTCACATTGTCATAGGTATGATGATTGCCACTACAGAAAATGGAAACAATTCAACATAGGACCAACAGTGGCCAATAGGGATTTGAGACTTTCCTTCTCAACCAACCAATGGCGGTTGTATAACCTGACAACATTACTGATAACCTGAGGGTGATATGTTCCCTGCCAATACAGAGGTTATCACCCCCTTTCCCTACACTGCCCCGAGTGTCACACTATCAGTATCGTATCTGAAGTCTGGCTAGTTGTGCCAGGCCATGATGTGTGTTACTTCCACATATCCAATTGCTAACTAGGTTATTATTCACCATATCCAATCCTAACTAGGCTATAATTCACCATATCCAATCCTCACTGGGTTATTATTCACCATATCCAACCCTAACTAATGTTATAGCTCGCCATGAAATCCTAGTTGTTACTCCACTGTGAGTCATTCTGGCCTCCCCTAGGGCCGATACCGCTGGTAAAGACCATAATATTATACATGTAAATCTATTTGTTGGTCATTGACGGCTCATAAAGACTAAATAGTCCTCCCCGTGCTGCTGTTAATGAGGTGTTTTGGTTTGATGTAGGTAGACATGCAATGTACAGATGTAAGTTTACAGACACATGCCAGCCCTGGCTAGAAGTAATGACCTGTCACTGTGGATATCATGACCAGGTACATCAACACACGACCAACACTGTCTCTGTAGTGTCTCTGTAGTGTCTCATAGTTACATACTTTGTACATGTTTACATGTCCTGTGTGCTATGGATTAATACTCATGTTGATTGTCTTCTTGTATTTAAAGTGAGTTATTTACTAGTATTTAATTGATCTTTGTAAGGAAGTTTTGGAAGTTTTGGAAAATAGGCTGAATAAAAGTAGGCTCTTCATATGTTCAGGAATCAAATCATGAATATCTATTATCATGATTAAATGTGTTATGACATTGTGGAATTGTGATAAATTTCCACATTTAGAAGGAGTTACAATTGTAATATTTCATTAAGAAGCATGGTTGCGGTAACTTACTTCATGGGAAAGACAGTAGTACATGAATGGACAATTCTCATCATGTTCTATTTGGAATTGAAGTAGCATATCCATTGTTATCAGAGACTTGGTTTAACCAGATATTGTAAACAAAAAAACAACCCTAAATAATTAATTTGTATCTGATAATTTTGATCTTCTGGGAACAAAATGAAGCCAAGACTGTGACCAATGATGTTCAGATTGTGTTACAAAGGTCACAAAGTCAACTGATTGTTTCTCTTATACACAACATATGACACAGTATGAGAGAAGACATCAATACAGTGTATACAGCCGCGGCACCGATACAGACCTCCTCAGTGTATTATTGATGCACAGCTCACGGTTAATGCACATAGATGATACACCTTTAATCCTGTTAATTATTCATGTTAAACACCCAAGTGGATAGGTCCCAGAGGGGTAGCTTGATTTTCCATCACGGCCATCAATCAGGTCTGATGCTGGAGGTCTTGGTGTAGGCATGAGGCTAACACAGGAAGTTGTGATTTAGTATGTACATCATTATGTTCTCAAGTAACGCGTATAAATCTGTGTCTACGGAGCATTGAAAGAAAAATATTTTGTGGTTAGTACACACATACTGAAAGTAGCCAAATGCATATATTAATTAACTTAATGATAATTTGTAAAAAAAATATGTATATTACAGCATCATCATGTTCAAATATGAACAAGTTGCTATTAAAAATATGTTATTGTTATGCTTGTTGCTAATATTGCAATATAGTACACACTACACAGATATAAAAACATTTTCTTTGCTCTAATGGTGAAATAGGAAACCAAATGGCAATTGCAAATAACCTTACATGGTAATTGAAGAAAAAAAAACACACCTTAAAACGTTGATATAAACAGGACAATTACGCTGGTGTTTAAACATGTATATGGACCTTTTTAGAAAGAGTTGTGTTGTTAGCTACACACCCACCAGATGGCGTGCTTCACAGTGTCGTCATGACATCACAAAGACTGGTGATTACAGGTAGTACTGCGACTACTGGTGACTCCCCGCTGCAATAGAGATCACATAATGGACTTCACGGACTGTAAGCAGAGGAGACCACCAGATAATGACACACATTTACTACACGCAACCCTGGCTCCCATTCAACCATTGCTCTGTTGGAGGGAATCTTACCACTGTACCATGTGTACAAGTCATTCAAAATAATACTTGACTTTGGGTATTAAGCATTGTCCAAGTGGTTAATTGTTTTAATGAAAGGACCAGGGGTTTGCACAATGGTGATTAAGTGCAATGTTGATCGAGTTAATGACAGGGCATTTATATACTAGTAATCTTTGTTAGGTTAATTTATGGCTTAAAGAATGAATCAATTGTTATTTCCTTTTTCTGCCTTGGAATGTTTAAGAGCTATAAGTCTTGCCCTGGGCAGTTGACACTTGATATCCAACAATGTCTGCTTTCGTTTCTCTCTCCTTGACATACATAATTAGAAAAATAGAATTTTGAAAGAAATTACTTTTACCAATTCAAATGTTATCAACACTACATATCTGTTTCTAAATTATTAACCTACCATAAAATCTTCATACTCAATTCCAAGTTAAAATTACAAATATGATGGCTATTTTAGAGACTAAGTGGCTGAAAATAGTATCTAATTATAAAGCATGGTGTTGTTAGGGAAGGTTTCGTGACAAGAGGCTAATTCCCCAACCATCAGTCTGTACATTAACCTGTGACCGGGGTGACACTTCATCTGGGCGGGTCACCTGTTACTTCTGGACCTTGCTGGCCAGACTTGACTCATGCTCGGCTTTGGTCATATTTGCATGTCAACGGCCATGTTTGTTTGTCATCATTGTGTCCAGCTGCCATCCTGGTCTGGTCACAGGTGTCACAACTCAACATGTCATCTTTCTCCACTCACTTCCCAAATTCCATATCTGCCTGACTGTCAATAGACCCTGCAAGGAGCTGGAAGAACGTTTATTAATTCTAGCATCCGATATTGGCCATAATTCATGTCAGAATTCGTTTTCAATGGAGTTGCATTGAGAATTACATTGACATAATTTTCCAGTATAAATCTATGCATGTTATGGTGAATGAGGTGATGTTTATTGTTTATCAGAAATAAATATTGTTGGTGGACATTGCTAAACCAGGATGTTTAACCGTAACTGATGGTCAGTGGGGGACGCTGGAGGTAAACTAGGGATGGCACATCTGCGTCCCTTCTCATTGGTAGTGCAGGATGTCTGTGGCATTGTTCCAGTCCGCCTGTGTCATCGGTTTCCATGCCGCAGGATCTGTCCACTGAATGACCTGGCCAAGGATTGTGGGACAGACATGGTCACTCCACCGTGTCCACACCCACAATGGACACACCCGCGTGCCCACTCGGGTCAGACGTGTCCGCTACGGTCAGACGGTCACTTACCTGAGCAGACCTTATCCTGATTAATTCACAGGTACAAAAGCACTGCTGTGGTCAGTTAAATCTGGCAGGTAGAGACCAAGCAGATGGCTAAGCAATTGACCATTGTTACCTCTCACCGATGACCCTCAAGTTTGAATCAGTGTTATCTTTAACAATTCCTCCATTGTTTTTACCCTGAGAGAAACGAGAGATGCTTTTTCAGTGATTAGGATTTGTTAACGTACTGCTTCACAAATCTGTAATTGGTTATGATGTATGTGTGTTAGCAGCCACAATTATGAATCCTTACATACTGTGACAATAGGGAAGGTGAGACAGCTACAATGCAGTGGCTTATCACTGGCCCGTTATTGCCTTTAGCAGCTCCTGAACCCTGGTGTCAAGTCTGGTCTTTGTTAACCTACAAAGACATGGAATAATCTTTAACACTTTAATACTCAACTGCAGCTTTGGCACCTTGGCATGATATGGGGAGAACTCCTCGAAGTTTAATCCAAGAGTATTGACTGCACTAGGATTAATTACCATGATTACTTGTAATGTGTCATGCTCTACCTGCATGTTATTTGTGCATGAGATGAAATGTGCTAGGCATTGTATACAATATTTTGCTAAGAATATGTACCGGTATGACTAGCTTCCTTGTACTAACTTAATATAAATTCTTATATCCACCTAAGATTAATAGAAAAACATTTTCATAGAGTAGTGAAAATAACTTCACAGAAAATTTGAATATGGAAGTAATTAAGTTTCTACTACTATTCCAGTTTGTAAAAATGTTTATATAACATGAGACTTTGTGTAGGTCCAATAATAATCCACCAAGCCAACTAATCACATGCCACATGACTTTCCTTTGGATTTCTTGGCTTGTCGGGGCATGCTGGTCTTAAACCCTGAATAGCATTATCCCTCGGGCTATTCTCGGGTGCCATATAAAAGCTAACTGACCAAGCACCTGCTATTTACAATGGCCCTGGGCTATTGGATTCAGGTTTCAGTTATCTCCCCTTGGTCCATTGTGTGACACTCGGGTGGGATGGAGGTTACTTGAAAGGAAATCTGTTTATTGTGAATCACACGTGGCCCTCTTGTACCTGTTCCTCGTCATTTACCTGTATATTGTTACCTTTCACTGTTTGATTGAAAACACCACTTGGACAGACTTTGCTAGTAATTGCCAGCACCATTGACATTATAATGACAATGTCCGACTCTGTGTACCTGCGAACCATGTGCATATTGTGCTAATTCTGGATGGATTTCCATCGGCCAACAATCGGATCACATTTCAAGTCCTGTTTTCATTTATTTAAGGCTTTTCTCTGGGAGTATCAGATATTCTAATTAAAGGGCTTTTTTAAAACTATAGACTTGATAATAAAGTGTTGGGAGATGCAATCAAGCAGTTCATTGAACATTAATCTTGTTAAGGTTGTGGCAAACTAATCTGAAGGCAAGTCAGGTGAAATAAATGATGGATGCTTTACCTGTGACATGCGCTTGACACCAATTCAATCCAATTACTGTCACTCATTTACATTTTGTTAAGGTTTTAATTTTACACTACCTTCACTTGATTGTGATCTATGATCATACACAACATTAATTACATTGCAGTTAAATTTTAATGAACTCAGCATACGTTAATTTGGATGATGGAATATAGTTGTTTCATGTATAGAATTAACATGGACTAATAATTATATTATGTTATTAGCATGGAATATAATTAGTATTGTATTAGCATGGAATATAGTTATTATTGTATTAACATTGAATATAACTATTATTGTACTAGCAACTGTGAATGGTTTACCGGTTTACCTCAAGTCTGATCTGTTTCTATCTAGTATTGTAAGGATTTATCTCTTAGAATTCCAGTGCGACGGTTACGTGGATATAGTGCTGGTTGTCATTGTTAGGCTATCCTCCAAGTGGAGTTTAATGTGACACTATTTCTGGCTGAATGGCCGCATTACATCACAACCGGTTCACCAACCCTTCACAAATCCTGCTTTACCTAATTGAATCGGTAGACTGTGACGTCCATTTTGTATTAGCCCTGGGCCTACAGTAACTATGGTAACCTGGCACCTGTTCCACTTCAGTACCCTCTTCACAGATCTACCTGTTGTGTAGGTCAATTGTTCACAACCTTAAAGCTTTCTAGTAATATTTGGAATTACCGCTGAATATTGGAAGTGAAATATTTACATTGTAATAAATAGCACAAACACGTGTAAATTGCTTCAAAACTGTCTGAAAATGTTACCTACTTGTAGTAGGTTTAATCAACATTACATTGTCCAATATGAAATTAAATCTAATCCTTGAAATGTTGTAAGTAAAGTGTTTGTTTTCTTAGATGCATTGTGCTTTAAGGATTAAAACAGTGCCTACAATACACTAAAATTCAGACATTGCACATGGCTTGAACATTATTATGGTATTGATTAGTATAACATAGCTATTTGTGAAACCAAAAAATATTTTAGTTTCAGACTTCTTTTTCTAAATCATGTGTTTGAAATAAAGCAAATGGTAAGCAGCTGGCAACCAGAAATACTTAAAACAAGTATTTAAAATGGTATGGCCGACAACGCACAATATAATTTCCTGTGGGGACTACTTTCACATTTCATATGGTCAAACAAAGTGTAACTTTGAATTGGGGCAGTTATGATTCATTTCCTGTCACACCTCTGGATATCCCGACCATTGAAGTTCAATACTATCACCCATTTAACCCAATATGGTACTGCTTTCCTTTTCCCATTCAATTGTTATTGGTGTCAAGGTCAAATCTGCTTTCTTTTTGAATTTGAGAAAGATATGAAATCCCTTGGACCCAAAGTAACACGATGGCTATTCGTGCACACCATGTGGCACAGTACTAGATAATAATAGTACTGAAAAACACCATTATTTATTATTAAGGGTTAATAAACCAGGAGAAGTAAACAAGTATTCATATCATTGCATGTCCCTGTCGCTTGTCCTTGACACAAAACACCATCAATTTGTTTGCTCAGTAAAGATTGATTGTGACAAGGCGAGATCATCAACTTTCCCATTGTCAGGTAAAATCTTGACAGCGATCCAAAGTTGGTTTAATAATTAATGTTTTAAATGGGTAATAATATCATGCACATGAAAGGTGAATCCATTATTGCAAGAAATAATTACTTGGGATATTGCAAATTGCCTGATGTTTGCTGGGCTATTCAGTGAAACATATTGGCACTGAAATAGTCCAAGGAAAATTGCCCACAGTTTATTGTTTAAGTGTCTGGAGCAAAACAATGTTGGCTTCAATCACCATCATAACTAGGATGTTACCAGGTTACCAGTGATCTCCGAGACTGTATTACAGGTAGCTCTCAAATGAGCAACACGCACAGGAAAAAATCAGATAACTTCTAAATGTTTAAATTTTTTCCCAGTAGTTTCAAATTTACCTCCTGATCGTGGCAGTAGTGTATTAAGTATGCAGTTTAATCGCAGTGATCACCTGAGATCACACGAGATCTGGCAGAGGGTACGCTCAGGTAACAAAGGCTTGTGTATGAACCTGTCATGGCAGTCTGAACTCCGTAATCGATGAACGAGGCTCGTTAGGGCATAACAATATGTTGCTTTGTCTAGCAGCAGCGAGACTGCACTCAGCGATCAATAGCTTTATTAATAGCCCGCTTTGAAGAGCATCATTGTTTGTCTTGTTGCCGTGCCGACCAGTCTGCTTTAGGAGCATGCTCGGGGTGTGGATTTCCTAGGACATTCGGAAAGCTGCAACATTACCCACGCTTCACTCCAGCCAAGATGTAGCTGTGGTAGTCAATATAACATTGAAAGTAATTACTGATATTGAAAGTAACAATCATGATCAGAGTACAACCATTATTGCAACATTACAGATATGTTTTGTTGTTTTCCAGTTACCATGGTTTCTGGACATTTCATTTATACGAATATTGATGTATTTATAAGTGCTTCCAGGTGGGTCATCATTAATGATGTGATGTATTCACATTTCTATATACATTAATCCCAAAACTGTTCAGGTGTTCAGATATCCACTAATATATAAATGGACATTACCATAGCGCATCCAAAATTCAAAAAGTGGTTGCTTTTAAGGCCATCATTTGTGGATGAAACAGATCAGAGAGGCTTTGTTTCATCATTAGGTGGATTTGCATACACAGGAAACATCTGTGCAACATCAATATTAAGAATTAATGTCTATTGTTTAAGGTGAGAGATGCCACAGGTGCCATGTTCAAGTCCACTCCATTATTTATCTTTCTTCTGCTGCAGGACTAATTTATCACCCATTTATAATATGTCATTTCTTGAAATACAGTATCCAAACTGGGTACAAAATTAATAATTTGATGGGGAAAGAGGCAAATATGCTAGAAATGATTAACATTTTTAGTGTTTATATTTGACATAAGTATACATACATATGACATGTACAAGTTATCAATAACCTTGATAACATTATACATGAAATAGATATGTTGTTTTCTTAATTGATGAGATGATGACAGTTGATATATCTGGTTGTCATCAACATGATGAAGCTGATGTTTTGCCAAGCGGTATGCACTGACACCATCACGTACTGACACCATCACGGTATACTAGTATACTTCATAGTGTGAGTCTGGCATGGTTACTGCTAATTTTATTTCTAAATACTGTACTGTAGTTATGGGACCCATAGTTGCACAGGGACTAAATAGTCCTGATTCAACTTTTAAAATTAACTCCTACACCAGATTTCTCAATACAAATATTGACTAAAATTGCACAAGTTTTTAAGAAGGTTTTACTCAACTTAGCAATTTTCATTTCTTAAGAAAACAATAAAAATACTCAACTCTCTTCCAAATGTTAACTGAAAAATACCCAACACCTTCAGTTATCATGTTTATGATATAAACTGAATTTCATACTCTCTTGAATTGTGTTTCTTTCCCCAAAAAATCTTTGACTGAACACAGAATCTCCACATGGCTTATGAATTATTGTACGTCAATGCACTAATATGCCTTTGGGATACTTCAATACATTTACCTTTGGATATTTCAATTAATTGTATATTTCCATACATCTATCATGTTAACTTGATTTAATGCTTTGTCAGAACTCCTTCAAACATGTTCTACCAAGAAAATGAATATTCATGTGGATCTAGCGACTTTCCACACTGCCTCAGCATGACATTTATTAGCATTTTGATTGTGACACAGTGTTGCCAGCATATTGCATTAGCATAGGGACAGTGCGAAATTGAGCTGTTCTGTGTGAAGAGGAAGTCAAATGGTAGTGAGGTTGACTTATTGCTGGTATTTGCCACCTGATCACACCTGGGACAAAGAAGAAGCTGACCTGTTTATGTTGCTAGTAGATATACCCCATAGTCTGACATGCCTGAGTATCTGTATACACACTGCTCTCAGCTTTCAATAGTATCTCGCTATTTACCATTGTGATAACCTCATTTATAGTAGATTGCCCTCGACACGTGAACATCTCAAGTCAGTAGTTGCTGGATGATATCAAGACAATAGAGAAAGCAGATTGAATACTATTAAAGCCATGACAACTTTCTATGATGAATTTCCATCATATGTATCTAGCATGGTGGGCCATCTTGATTGATTTATTGGGTCGTAAATCTATTTGTGTAATGTATATGAAGTAGGTAAGGGTAACTTTCTCTATATAGACACCCTTAGGACACGTGATCAGAACAAATCAAAGAAAAGGAAATTGTTTTCTTATTTAAGTAATGATAGTGATTTCCATTGTATTAGTATTTTCTTTCACTGGTTCTCAGTAACAGTAATATCACTGTCTCATGATAATAAATGGATGTTAAAATACAGAGGTCATGAAATTGACCGAGTGCATACCGGTATTTCAATAAATTATCGTCACATGTCTTCCTTCAGAATGTTTTGATTTATATTTGCTCCATTTTTTTTGGAGGTCATTGAGTTTTGCCACATTTAATGTTCTGAAAGATATATGCATTTGTCAGGTGCTGATGCAGTAATTGTTAGATGTGCTGATCATCTTCAACCGTCTTTAAAAAGGACAGCATATATTTATTGATTGCTCTTCAACAACATTTCTTTCACAATTTACCGGTAATGTGCAGGCATCTATTGAAAAGATTTATTTCATGAACCTAAAAACATAACAGATTTGCTTGCTCATCTAATTACGGCAGTGTTAATATGTGGCTAAACCAACGGCATCTTAATTGCCCAGAGTTTGCAGGTAAACAGGATATCTTCTCACGTTTTCCAATCAGATGGAACTTAGCTACAACAGTGCGAAGAGAAAAAAGAAACTTGCCAAATATTTGAGATTACCAGAAGAGCCTGTCATTGTCACCGTGTTCAGTCTCGGTGATGCGAGGTTGAGGTGTGCCATTTATTTCAGCCGTTTTCCTCGCTGCGAGGTACAATAGGAGTGTCTATGTTTCAGGTATTCTGGCATCTGGATGTGTTCCGTAGAAGTTACCGCTGCCTCACCGGCCATGTGTGTATGGGCAACTCCTGTATCTTCTGTGCGCTCAAGGTGAGATATTTGTGTACCATTACACCAGTAGTTGAGCTGGAAAAAAAGACGGGATAAAAGATATTTCTGGAATTGTGAAAACTATTTTCGAAGAAAAGTAAGGAATTCAGATTAGCTAGAGGCCCTAAAGAAGTACTTAGAATTCCCCAAAGGTGTTAGTGTAAATATGTTGAACAAATAGCCAATGTGTAAATGATGCTTTAGGTGTACTGCAGTTCTTTTATTATCATAATTACATAACTTAGAGTAATATATTGAAACTGCAGTTTTCAGTCAATTCGTATATCCATTTGTTATCTCAGCTACAGCTACAACAACAACACTTGTGTAGATCTCATTAACATGACATTCAGCCATGCATTACAAAACATCCTATATTTCTCGAATTAACATGACTGTGATTTTCCACCTGAGTGAGCACATAGACGTGAGGACATGGGTACGAGTCCGCTGGGACGTGTACTTAGCCAGTTGACATTGTCTCCAGACACGCCGCTAAAATACACCTGATTATTCCAGGACGTCTTGCTGGGCGTCCATTAAGATGTCGCTCAGACGCCGTACAGGAAGTAGATAGAAATTACTTTCGTAAATGCAGCGGAATTATCTTTTTCTATGGCATTAATTCTAATATGGGTTTCCTTGTTGTGATGGATACTTCTTGTAGGAAAACACGGGTCATGGGGGAATTGAAAGTAAAATTACTGGCTGGAATTAGACAAGGCACATAGGTGAATGGTTTGGAAAGTATGATTGGAAAACTTGATCAGTTTTATAGTTAATTAATTTATTTTATCCATTGACCACAAGTACTGATCTCATAATTTATTAACAAAATGATTAACTTGTATCCCTATTAGTTATGTTTGGTTAAGTTCTGTGAAAGATGTGTGGATGCCACATCTGTTGACAATGAGACTGGATTAGATGGCATGGACTACCAGGGTATTGACATGGGCAGTTAATATAATAATTAAGTTTGAAACCTATATTTTGGTTTTATTAATTCAAATTCTTTTTCAAAATATATTACAAAGCAGTGTCCTAGACTTGTGGACACTTTTTACAATTAATTACATGTTTTATATAGCCCCGTGAGGCAATACCATGCCCCGTAGTATTGTTTATACAAGTATGTGAGCTATCTTTACACTACAGTTAGCCCTGGCTTGTCATTTCAAGCCCATGAAACTAACATTATCGATTATTGTTCATATCAATATGATCAAGAAATCTTTGTTAAGCATAAAGGTAGTCGGTGATATATCAGGCACAGTGATTGTCCAATAAAATAACTGTTTCTAATACTCTGGAAGGTATCGAGTGTCAATGATAAATCCACCTCCATGCTATTTACAGTTACTCTCAACTGTATTGACTCAGAATTGGTATAAATCACGTCACGTGAACCACCGGGGTCTGTTCTGTAGGGCCCTTTGTCCTCAACCTCTACAGTATTACCTGTGCTGTTAGGACTCTAGCTAGAACTCAGACTGATACTTGATCTCCTGGATGGAGACTAGTCTTCAGGTGAGACAGTAGAGATCAATAAATAATAAGCACTTGTCCAGTACTGCCATCGATACTGCCACCAATACTGTCGCACACGGCTCTCCACAGGCTTCCGTGTATTTATGTCACCGCTTTATGACAAACGACAGCCATCGACACAGTGGGGAAATGGCCGCGTTTCTATAATGATTTAATTTGTCCTCTAAGCAATTTAATCACGAAAGGATCACATCCATCTTTATACTGTTAGGTGAAAGGCCTAAAATAGGATGAGGTGGTTGGTACGCATCATCACTCCCTCACAAACAGAAGATGTCTCGGTGTATTGGGCTGAAGACGCCCAGGGTGTATATTAAACTTAACAGTAAACTTGTATTGAAATGGGGGTTAATGTTGTATTGATATATAGAATTGGATATTAACCCAGAAACTATAATAGGACTGTGATAAATACAATATTGAAAAGAATAACAACTGAATAGATTTTTATCGTGAAACAGTTCTGAAAATGTTCCATTACCCATGTTACCAGGGCAATGAAAGACCTGCATGATGTATGTGCGAAAGCTAACACATGTGTTGTATTGTTAATATTGAATAGAGTATTTCTTGGTGATGGTCTCTATGTTAGATAAGAAAGAAATGTGAAAAAGCCACCCATTGTGGTTAAATCCCAACTCAAATCCCCAAACTGTTTTTATGCCTTATCAGAGTTTATTTAGTGATTTACATTGAAAAAATGTGTACAGCATGTGATTTGCTTTTGTAGAAGAACAAGGAACATATTACTAAGTGAATGTGCAAATTAATACAATGATGTTGATGCAGGTGAAATCATATCCCAGTACATGATAATAATTAGATAGAATATTACACTACGATACATTGAGAGCTCCTATTTATGTGATTTTCTTTTTAAAGATTTATTATTTCAATAAATTGTTGAAGAATTCATTATTTGCTTTTTAATTTAGTTCTGTATCAGTGTGGTTAGTTACAAATCCTGTGTTTGAACATCTACTTATACTTTATCTCTAGAGACCAAGCTTCGCGATAAATATTGTATGACTATTTCCACGTGTTCAGATAGCTTGCATGCCAGACATTCCTATATGTACATAACCTTAATTGTTAATGAGTGACATTTACGTAGGATTAATACCAGAAAATTGGGTAACTCTCCATGTTGAAATTAATTCTGGAATATTGCCAAAGTCATTCAAGAAGAATATGTTGTGGTATTGTAGTATGGTATGCATATTAAAATTAATATTCAATGGAAAAATATATTAGCACTTTAAATTAGATAAATAATTTAAATCATATGCCAAAAATATGATATTTTGTTATCATTATAATATCAATAAAAATTGTTGTAATTCACAATTTTTGTGAGTTATTTACTGTAAACCAAAATGGTATAAATATTTTGTGATATTTTACCACCCACCTACTGACCCTGAGTCTGGTCTCGTGTGACGGGAGGTTTTCATGTATGATTTGTTTCCAGGTGACCTTCACCCAGTTGCAGTACAGTGACCAAACCTCACTCCACCCGGATGCTCTACGGAAAGCTCTGGCGGAAACCTTCGCCAACCAGCAGCGCTTCCAGCTTGGACACATGGACGATGCTGCAGAGTGCTTTGTAAGTTTTACCAAAATTGTATACATTCCTTGTACATTGAATTTCTTTTTTTCGTAATACCGTAAATAATTTCTTGTGGGTTTTTTCATTGCAAATGGGTAAAACATTTGTGCAGCAATGCTAAACTCCAAATCAGTTACCAAATTCCTGGTGGTTGAAATGGAAATAGAATAGATTTGTAAAGAGCCATTAAGCAGTTATAAATACTGTGCAGAAGAGCGAGCATGAGTGGCATGTTACCATGGTTACTACAATGTATATATACTCCCAGTTCTGGGGTATAACCAGTAAATACAAGTCTGTGTAATGTATAAATAATGAACTATTGTTTCCTTGAATTACTGTGGGAAATATATCTAGTTTATTAATATCTAACATTTTACCTTTCTAGTTGTATGCTTCATCAACCTAGAAAAAAACTATCAAAATATGTTTAACTCATTCCATGCTGGAGGCAATTGGTGGTGTCCTAAGTAGTGTCCCTAATCCAGCAGGGAGAGGGTTTGGTAGTCTTGTAAAATTATATTTCATGTTTCTGCTATGGTATCATTTGAAACCCAGTTGAGTGTTCTCAATATGTTGGATGGCACTAGATAGAGTTGGATGGCACTAGATAGAGTTGGATGGCACAAGATAGAGTTGGATGGCACAAGATAGCACAAGATAGAGTTGGATGGCACAAGATAGAGTTGGATGGCACTAGATAGAGTTGGATGGCACAAGATAGAGTTGAATGGCACTAGAGTTGGATGGCACTAGGTAGAGTTGGATGGCACTAGGTAGAGGTCCATGTTTCATGTCAGGGGAACTAGCTGTGTTTTGTCAGATTTTGTTGCAATGGGAATTTGTATCAGCTTGTTGATGGCTTAACCTATTTCACTGACAGTTAACATGGTTAACCACATTAACATGCTTTGGATCCTGTTGAACAAGTCTCAAAGTACAAACAGAAAGTACCGGTTCGTTCTGCGACAAGTGGTGATTTGTTTAATAATTGGGAAAATCTTTTTATATATATTTTTCTTTTTTTGATAACTGATGACTAGATAAATATATGTTATATTTATTAATAAGAAAGAGAAGTCTTCTATAGTCATGATAATTCTAGTATTCATGTTTTAATAGAGGACATCTGGTATACAACTTCATATTTATTCCTTGCATTAAACATGGTAAAAGGTAATTGTGCAAATCTGATGCTTATCTATTTTTTTTTACAAACTAATGAGTGATGATTTAATAATGAGGGGGCACCTGCTAAGTACTATTAGGTGTTAGTATAATGAGGATGACATGTGGAGGGGATGATTAACTGGTTCAGATACTAGGAAGTGTGCCATTTCATTGATTCATTATTTTATCCCTCAGGTAACACGGAGGGTCATTAACTATTCTACCATGAATTCTTCCTGTGACAAACAGTAATTTAGAAAGGGAACTATTGTCTCATTATTAGGTCAGATAAAAGTAGATTGCATTGATACCTTGCAAAATGTTTGGGCTAAATCATTAATCAAAATATCGGCGGACAATGGGTTACTTTTTCCTAATGTATGGTAACATTTTCCTGTATATTTAATATTTTATCTATTTAATTATTACTAAAAATTACCAAATTTGAATGATATGACATTTTTATGTAGTGTTGAATTATGATACCGTACTAGTATTTACATTTTTGTATGTATATAACATTTACCAAATTTAATATACTACTGTAATTAATTAACAAGAATATTGCTAATTTAATATTCGTGTGTGCAGGCTAGATTATACAGATTGTACCATTGTCAGCATTGTAAGGTGTGAACAGCCTGTTGCCAGATAATCGCGTGCACTATAGGTGTCATAGCAGAGCCTACCAATGGGAACAGTCCATTCCATTTTACACTGCAGAAAGTATGGTTGCAGTACACCTAAAACAGGAAGAGTTAGATTATCCTGCATAATGACAGGAAAGAAAAATGTGCCATTTGTTAGGAAAATAGTATAATCTGTGTTTGCTTTCCTGGGAGTATATTCCTAATTAATACTATATTAATATACTTCTCAAATCTGTTCAAAACTGTTATAATAGATTGTGAGGTTATTTGTATTGTTTGTGAGGTCATTATGGATTTTAAGGTTAAGAGATGGTGAGATTATACTGGGTGGTGAGGTGATATAGCAGACAGCGATGTTGTGGAAGTAGTCCATGGTGGCAGATGCCTACAAGATGAGACCTGGCAACAGGATATGTATGACTCATGTCAGAACATCACAACATTTACTTTGTAGCATGTTGTAATAAACATTTTGACAGTAGTATATGCTGTTAAACATTCCTAACCACTTCAACTCTCACGGGAGTACATACATGTTGGTTTTAAACAATGGTAAATCACATCAACTCTTATGATAATATACGTTATTTCAGGAATTTCATTGAAATATAATTTTTCAACGTGAAATCTTGACATAACATAATTATCTCATGTGTCCCACCCTTTTCCAAGTACATGGAACTATATGTTTAACATTAATATATACCTCCATGGTTTAAGGGTTAATGTTTACTGGAGTGAAAGTACAATGAGAAGGCTGCACCCCGTTTCCCTCACTATAAAGCTGTGATGTGTACATGGGTTGTCACATGACCCCAAACATTGACAGTGTCCATTATCCACATTCCTTTTGGCAGGATCGAGCAGTCATGTTGTAAACACTATCACCATCACGGTCAGTTAGAGACAGGTCCACCACATCTCACGGCTGTCAAACTCCGCAGTTGTACATGTACTGTTTGACCGGTTTCACTTTGCTTGACAAGTTTGCTCCGTACTGTGGGGTCAAACTTGTCATTTTATCTGACGTGCATAATTAACATTAATAATGAACATTGTTTGTATAACTATTAAATATATACAATGTATGCCCCATGTTTTCCCCAGCCACCAATAACCACAACATTGTCAGAGCTCATCATAACATAACGTCATTGTCAGAGCTCATCATAACATAACATCATTGTCAGAGCTCATCATAACATAACAACATTGTCAGAGCTCATCATAACATAACATCATTGTCAGAGCTCATCATGGCTTTCCTATCAGAACTATGCTCTCGTATGGGTGAGAGATTGCCACTGTGACAATAAGCAACAAGCCTCCCGCTCACTGCACTCCAGAGAGTTATAGATAAGTACACTTGTATCAGCAGTATACAGGCCAATGGACATTAACAGTAAATATTAAAGAGATATGTTTTGTTTCCAGGAGAACATACTGCGACGTATTCACCTGCACATCGCTAACGACTACAACGAGGATGAATGCACTGCACCTCACTGTCTGCCCCACAAGAAGTTTGCAATGTCTGTCTGCGACCAGGTATGTTGTTGTGCATGACTGTCTTAAGACAGTACGTTTCCCTGCTAGGTTAATCACTAAGACAGTAAGTTTCCCTGCTAGGTTAATCACTAAGACAGTACGTTTCCCTGCTAGGTTGATCACTAAGACAGTACGTTTCCCTGCTAGGTTAATCACTAAGACAGTACGTTTCCCTGCTAGGTTAATCACTAAGACAGTACGTTTCCCTGCTAGGTTAATCACTAAGAC
>JAULBP010102565.1:0-19151 GCA_032355345.1 Lepetodrilus pustulosus
AAACTGCTGGCCCGAAGTGAAACTTACTGGCCTCGGGCCTCCGGACCAGCGGTAATTTCAAACACTGGTATCGATCGTTGCTCTCTTAGAGTTCTTGTAAGTGCACAAGCGCCATATATTAGAGATCGCTACGATAGTACTTGTGGTCTCGTAGTAGATATGAGAGCTTTGAGAAACAATACCTGCGCTAAGGTACTTGTATCTGGTAGATGAGGGGGATTTGTGAAATAATGCACCAAGATAACAAAACTGTTTTCGGTACCATTTGATGTTCCTCAAAATCATTGGAATCTGATGTGGGGGGTTCAAGTGACTCGTTGCTAATCCAATCCGTTGTTCTCTTCCAGCCATGGCCCAGCAGCAGCTAAACATGGCCGCCGCAATGCAAGGACGTCCTCCGTCAGTGGGCCCAACCAGCCCTGGTCTCATGTCCCCGTCCTCACAGGTCAGCAGTAGAACGTAACGTTTCTATTGGTGGGACGTTTATCATTATCCGCTGTTCCAAATTCAGTTAATACAAGTCCTACTTCTGTTCCAAATTCAGTTAATACAAGTCCTACTTCATCCTTGGTCTGATGGTTTTATCACAGTCTGAGTTTGATTGCCTAGGACAGTTCTGGTTGCGAAGATCAAGTAGATAATAATCTGTTTGGAATACTTGTTAAGAAATGTGTTTTGGCACCTCAGTCTCATGAATAAATTATCCCTTATTTAGGCAGAATGGCATAGCAGCAGCAGCAGCAGTAGTTGGCATATCAAGCCTAATTTCTGATGCCGTGAATCGTCATGTATAGGTGATAGATTCCCGCCGTGACGTAAAACAATAATTCACTCACTCCCTGATGCTGTCATCTCTGTATATATTGTATTTCAGCCTGGGATGATTGTGTCGACCACAGTGGCCCAAACCTCAGGTAATGGACACATGAACAAGGGGTCAGGCAACGGAAAGATGCAGACACCCCAGGGTCAGGCCACTGCATTGGTGGGAGGGAAGCCCGCAGTAATGTCCGCTCAGCAGGCAGCTCAGCCGCTTGTGCTCGGACAGCTAGGTACGTCCTGTGTGCTCGTGAGAAAATTGTCCAGCAGTCTTGTTGAGAATTTTCGCATATGATTCCATTGGCCTCTTGAAATTAATTTACCTTTACATATATATTTCGTCGCAAATGGGTGAAAGATTCCTGCAGCGACGTTAAACTCCATAATCACTCATCATTACAGATATATTACAGTCTGTTAAGTATAATGGTTAAAAATTATTTTATTGTAATTTGTAATAAATGTTTTAAATTGAGTCTTCACAATACACAGATTTAAAAAAAAGAATTATAATATTTTGACTTGTCTTTCCTATGTGCAGGAGCTGTGTTTTCTGGTCAGGGAGGTGCTAACCCAAATTATGTGGCTCAGGTAACATTAACATTTAATTATGTGCCTAGGTTTTACAATGAATTGCCCTTTTATTGAAAGTCATTAAAAACTAATGGTTACTTTTACTGTTAATTTTGTAATTTGTTTGCTGTCCATGTTAAAATAAAATGTAAAGAATTGTTTAGTTGTGGATTTTGGGAAATTGTGAATGTTTCACCGTTGCTATTAGTCCTTGTCAAACCCATTGGGAGGCAATTTACTAAATTGCCAAAACTTGCATAATAAAAACTGAAATTGTCTTCAACTACATTACTATTTTAGTATTTATGATAAAAAATTATTTTTATGTGTCATCTCTGAGATCAATCAGTGATTGACAGTTGAATTCTCTAGTCATTATTACAGCAAGCAGCTAAAGGACAAGGCGTGTCAATAGCAGCCCACCAAGGCCAGCCGCAGCTGATCACCTCCCAGGCCCCTCTCAGGCTGAGCCAGCCCCAGTTAGTGACCAACACGGGCCAGATCATCACCTCTCAGCCCATGCTGACCAATCAGGCGGTGCTACAGGCCATGGCTAGTCTGCAACAAGGCATCCCATTGGCTGCCCACCAGCCCCTGCTGAACCACGCGCAGACCCCGGCTATCCTGGCCGGCCAATCGCTGTACATCAGGACAGCCAATCCCATTCAAGCCCAGCAGGGAATGATGGCCAACATGCAGGTTTGGGAGGTAATGTGCGATTTATTTGACTTTTTGATATTTATATTACAGTGAAACTTGCTGCATATGTATTGTTTTTTTCAATATTGTTTATTAATTTTGATTGACATTTGTGACTCGTTGTTTTCTCAGGCAGCACTAGCCGGTAGTATGAAGAAGATGGAGATGCCTCAGAACCTACAGGTGACGACCAAGCCCAACCCTGGATCCACCAAAGGCATGTCACAAAGTGGCAAGACTCTCCTACCTTCCAAATCTGCCACAGCCAAAATCCCACCCACCCACATGTCAGGCCAAGCCACCAAACTCAACATCCCGACCGTCATCCCTAAACAGCCGAAGAGTCGAGCCAAATCCAACAAATCCTCTTCCGCAAACTCATCGACAGCTTCCTCCCAGAACAAAACCTCCTCTGCGGCGAGTCATTCAAAACCTGCCACGCCCACGAGCCAACCGACGTCGGTGGTGCAACCGGTGAAGAGCCAGTCGGACTCGGAAGTAGAAACCACCAAGAAGTCCTCCCCACCCCCAGAGGTGACGTCGACCAAGGAGAAGTCGAGCAGCCTTACGACGGCCGAGCCCGGGGACAGCCCAGAGGAGGAGAAGGACGGCATGGACGACGACAACGACAAGCCCCCCGTGATCACCAAGGAGGTGGAGAGCCCCATGGACACCACCCCGGAGAAGCCCCCGCCCCCGCTGGAACCCGTCGCCATCGTGGAGAAGCAGAAGGCCATCGTCAAGCCTCACATACTGACTCACATCATCGAGGGCTTCGTTATACAGGAGGGGCCAGAACCATTCCCGGTAAGCTGTAGTCTCGTGGCTGTCCTTCATGTTAAGCTATACTGTCTTCCAACAGAGGCTCAAATCTAGTATATGTATATTAACATTTGCATACCAGTGCTATGGATGTATAGTACTACATAAATATACTATTATTAATTCTTATGTGTTGCTGCCAGACAGACATTGATTTTATTATTGATATGTATTTCTCTTCTGGGTTTAGTAAATCTGAATTGAAGCTACTTCCTATTGAATATGAGAGAAAATATTCCACAGCTGGTTAGGATTATCCAATAATCTGCTTGCATGCTCAGTTACCTCCCTTGGTCTACACACAGACGCCCCAACTCCTAGATCTCACTGTATGTATATTTGAAGGTGCAGCGATCGTCGCTCCTGACAGAGTTCATCCCTCCCAAGCCGTCACGTACAGACAAGGACTCGGATGACGAGTCCCTCATTGACCTGCAGCCCCCTCTGCTGGAGCCTGAAGGTAAGTTTCTTCATAGTGTACCTCCCTCATCACAAGGCTGTCGAGCACCTACTGCTCCGCCAGTGGTCCCATGTATTTTACAAGACAACACCCGATACACTGTATGTCATGAACCCCTACAACGTTGAATACACACCAGGGCAGTCAAATTATGACGGCACACAAGGCCGTCGAGCACCTACTGTTCCTCCAATGATCCCATGTATTTCCCAAGACAATACTCAATACAATGTATGTCATGAACCCCCACAATGTTGAGTACGCACCAGGGCAGTCAAATTCTGACGCCGACGCCCGACTGATCCCCGCAGTCCCCCTATTTCCAGGCCTGGCAGTCCGCAGCCCCGAGCCGCCGCAGCCCAACATGCTGAAGTGCGAGTACTGCGGCAAGGTGGCCACTGCCGTCAAGTTCCGCCGCTCCAAGAGGTTCTGCTCCATGGCCTGCGCCAAGCGCTACAACGTCGCCTGTTCCAGGAGGGTGGGGCTCTTTAAGAACAAAGGTGAGGCACTCTAGGGGTTTCATGAGCTCTGAGGTCCTGTAAAAGTTGGTGGTGATAGTCAAACCTTTGCTTGGACATTCAAAGGTGGAGACCAAATTTCTGTCAGGAATTCAATTAAGACTTTAATACTACAACCTAGTAACAAAGTCTCTACTAAGTTTATTGCAATATCCATTTCTTTGTCATCTTCTGTTGCCTATAAAGGACATTTGGAGAGGATAGGCCAAAGTAGGAGATACATGTACCAATAATATTATGGCCTAGTGAAACAGTCTTTTACCTTTTTCATCTTGTAAATGAATTGCACTGACTTCTTTTTGTTTGTATATCTTACTGCCTCTGGTGCATTGAAGGTTAATGCTATTCTTTTTCACATGGTTTAAAAACTATCAATGCAAGTATGCATTGCCTGAATTGCTCCACGCAACCAAGAATAAGTACTACATTTGAGAAATTGTCCCCAATAGCTCATGCCTTAAGATTCCATATTTCACTGAATCCACGACTACAGGCTGACTGAGTCCATGACTTCAGAATAGTGATGTTCACTGTCATGTCAGCCAGTTCTCTGTTTGGTTGTTTTAGCCGGGACAGTCAAGCTGGTGAAGAAGAGGAAGCACCCGTTGGCGGCCAGGAAAGGGTGGCGAGCAGAGCGCGGGGCCAGGCTGGAATACAACATCACGTCCAGGGTAGGCTCAGCAACACCACAAAGCTTTTCTAGTCTCAGAAATCCTCTAATGCTCTAATGCTCTTAATCCAATCCATGGTATCCTTTCACGATGTTCTCTTATCCACCAAGAGACCAAAGCGCTCTCTTTTCCAATAGCTAATTCACTGCAAAGAGAGCACTATCATCTCTTGGTAGATAAGAAAGCTTTGTGAAAGGATATCCAGGTGCATTATTTGCTGTTCTTTTCTGTGCTCACAGGTTTAATGCAACATTTGGTACTACGGATGTTGCAAGTCATGATATCAGTGAAAGAATCTTGAAAGCTGACCTTAGCCCCAATTTGAAAAAAACCCAAACTGTTACTTTTAACTAGGGACCTGGTTTTGCATGCTTATTGGCTAAATCCCTGTTGTACAACCCAATAAATGTCAGCTTCCTGTTGACGTATTTGTTATTGCCATCGCCAACATTGTAACATATTTGTTACTGTCTGTTGTAGTTGCCTGGGGAGGAGGCCAGCAGTTCTAACAGCGGTCAGGAGGAGACGAGTTCCTCCCCCGGTTCCCCCTCACACACCCCCGACATGGACATCGATCAGATGTCACCCACGAATGAGCCGTCAAAGTGGTCGGTAAGTAACCTTGGCAACCCAATGGCAACAATATGCAATTTGTCGCATATTGTTGAAAGATTTCCGCTGTAACGTAAAACAATAACTCACTCTTGTGCAGTTACCATCCTTGTCTCATCAGTACCAGTTGTTGATTACAGTTTTACTGCAACACTTGGTGCCACAGGTGTTCCAGGTTTATTCCTTCCGTAAACTCACAGGCTGCACACTCTCGACCAAAGCCATTCGTTAGCACAATTGTTTCCTTTGATTGTTGCTTTATTACAAGATGAATTGCCTGCACAGTGCTCAATATTATATATTAGTTGATGTCGTCCAGGTGGTAGAGGTGTATGAATTGCCTGCACAGTGCTCAGTGCTAATCTTGATGTCTTCTAGGTGGTAGAGGTGTATGAATTGCCTGCACAGTGCTCAATATTATTTATTCATTGATGTCTTCTAGGTGGTAGAGGTGTATGAATTGCCTGCTCAGTGCTATCTATGATTGATGTGTTCCAGGTGGTAGAGGTGTACGAGTTCATCAAGTCTCTGCCCGGCTGCTCCACGTACGCGGAGGAGTTTCTGTCCCAAGAGATCGACGGCCAGGCCCTGCTCCTGCTGAAGGAAGACCACCTGATGACCGCCATGAACATCAAGCTGGGGCCTGCGCTCAAGATCTGCGCCCGCATCACCTCGCTCAAGGACGAGTGTGTGTAGGAGGCCAGCTATCGGGACGTTCCTTTCAACAGAAACCGTGAAAGGAATGGCTCACACACTTCTCGCACATGCAGGATGGTTGAACAGAGCGTTCTTAGATGTGTACTATGTCTGTTCTGTTTGCACGACATCACTAGCGACTTCAGACCGCACAGGTTACTGACGGTGTGCCGTTTCGTTCCTTTGACAAAACAATGTGTCTGGAGTACACCGAACACTACCACAGTGAAAGGAACGTCTCCTGGGTGATTAGAACAGTCGCTCTCAGATGAGAATATGTGGCGGAAGTCGGGAAACCCTGCTTTTAGCTGTGACTGAGAGATGAGTGTATAGGTGAAAGAAAGAGATCCAAACTTTGAGTGGGGTGTGTTTGTAGCGGCATCCAGATCTGAACTTTGTGAACCTTCGCTCAGAAGAAGCTGGGAGATACAGCTTTGAACTATCACAGAGATGAGTGTGTGTAGGAGGCAGCTGAGAGGTTTGAACTTTGTAAACTGTCGCTCTGCAGAGTAATTAGTGAAAACCAGGTGATCCAACTTTAAATCGGTTCAGAGACTAAGGTTTATGGGAAGCAGGAATGTCCTACTTTTGAATCACCGCTACGAGAAAGCCGAGAAATCCAAATTTGAACCATGGAGATGAATGTGTGATGGGAAAGTTGAGAGGTCTAAAATTTGAACCGTCGCTGGAAGACGTGGACATGTAGGGTAAGCCAGATTCTACTTCATGAGTATATTAGAAGCTGGAAGATCAAAATTTGAATTGTGGCTCAGAACCAAATGCAGAGGAAGCCAATATATCCAACTTTGTGAACCGTCGCTGAGACAAGTTGTGTTGAGGATGTGCAGTTACATATCCTGGAAGATTGCTCAAAGACAAGTTCTTTAACCTTCATCCTGCACCCACAGATACCCAATACACAGCAGTGCTTGTACTTAAGCTGGCAGGGAGAAGGTTAAGGAAGAGGCCACAGGACCTGTCTGACATGGAACAGTTGCTTCTATCCCTGGTGTGTGTGGAGCTCTATATCAAGACAATTGTTAATTGATGCTTGTAAGAAAGGTTATCAAATTGCTTGTTATGTGAGGAGGTTGAAAATGACTAAGTTTGTATTTGTAAAGATAGCTCAAGTTATGTGTGGAGCTTATTATCTCACAATGTGTGGAGTTTGCTTGGAACGTTGTTGATGTCATTGGGAAGAGATTTTACCAATGCAATATATGACGTGGTTTATCAGATGTAATATCCATTGATGCCCTTCTGTTGTTCAAAGACATTCAGACAGCATGATATTTTATGTGACAGTTTATACCTCAAAATATTTTAATATTGAACAAAATACTGTAGAAGCTTGTAAGCAACTGTTGTCAAATTGACTTTTAATGTGAAGTCATGAATTATGTCAATGCTTCAATGTCTCTGCATTAAACAATTGTTTCTGCCTACCACATATATCTAAACAATACTACTGTAACCTGTAAGTTGTAATCATTTAGACATTTGTTCAAGGATTCCTGCATCATGCTGTCGTGTTCTCGGTATTTTGTCTCTGTCACCTACGGGCTGGAAGAAACATCATTTGAGTCGGGTTCTAGCAATGCTGAAGTGTGGGGTGACGAATAGGTCTTGTTGTATCGATGGCGTCAAGATGAAGAATGATGAAGCCTTCAGAGGGAATCCCTTGAAGTATCAAGCCACAAGATATAGCATCGAGGCCAGCAAGACATGAAGCCATCATGAGGCTGCCTAGAAGGGTCGCAGCTTGGTTCACTGTATAGATGCAGTAAAGAAAAAATCCACCAGAGAGTTCCGTTTCCTGTTATAAAGATGATGGTCAAGAATCTCGCATCATATTGGTGGATGCAGGATTTTCGAAAATTAAAACCCATATGGGGATCGATGTGCCACAAAAATGTTGGTGTGCAAGGCTTACCATTGAAATTATGGTAATAAAAGAAAAATGAGGGATGATAACCCCCTTGCATGTCCTCCAAAGTTACGACCATCTCTCAGTATACAATATAATATACCACGATATATTACGCACGTGTGTACAGTCGGGCACAACCACAAGAACCATCAATGCTGTGTTGGAACTTCGTGCCATTTTTACAAACATGAACCACAAGATTACCATGTTCCTACAACTGTGAATTCATGCCCATATTGTTCATGTGCCATATACTTCAACATATATTTTTTTTCCCTAAAGATTCCATTCTTCGCTATCCTACCTTGTTGTACCCTGTGTAGTGTGGTTTACACCTGTAATTTAACAAATGTCGATGTGGAACTGGTGTCTTAACCTTCTAACTGGTGACAATCATAGATGCCCCAGAGAGAAGTGGTTAAGATTAATGTGGACAGGATAGAGTAAATGTGTGGCTTTGACACCCAAGAGTAAAATCCAGGCAATTGAAATTTCGAAATGTTAAAGAGGAATGCCATAAAGTTTACATGACATTATTAGCTGTTTAATGTATGAATTGGCATCATGATACCATGGTAATGAGTGTCAACTCTGTAAATACATTCTGTTAAGCAATCATATCCATGTAAGACATGTATGTTCATGCAATATAACTAAATGTGTAAGTTTTGTGAATGTCTTAGAATGTCTTACAGCTACTGTTGTGTGTCAAATATAACATTTTTCCATGTCATAATTTGTTTTGTATGCTTTTGCATTTTATTTTCACTGATGCTATGACAAAGTCGGTAGACGTATATATTTATGGTGCTGAATAAAATGTCAGACAGCCGTAGAATTGAGTTTGTAATCAGTTTTTATTGACTGCACAAGATATGTTTTTCAAACCATGTCACAACTTGAATCGTAGCCATGGTCCATGGACTATACCTTTGAGAAGGTTTGAGTGAGAATTACCTTGGAAGTGTTACCATGGTTACCTGTTCCCTACAGGTGGGGGGCTGGTATGTTGTACTATTTTTAAAAATCTTTTACCAGTTACCTTAATCACATAACAGCAGATACAAGCATCCTCACGATAATGAAACTTAGTTACGCAAATCACACGCAAATTTAGATGCCTGATATCCCATTCCCAAATGGGTTTTTTCAAAAACTACGATTCAAAAATGCATATAATTTTTTATATATCTTGACGTTTCGCCAAATGGATACACAAAAATGGCAAATGGATACACAAAAATCGCCGTTAAACATGAGATTTCAAACTTGCTGTTTGTTGCTTCATGTCGCACATGCAGTTCTCCCCAGTGCCTGAGGATACATTTAGCATTGGGAGAAATGGCCGGGCCAGCTGTAATTTCAAACACTGCATCTAGAGTACTAAATAGGAAACCTACACATTTGTCTAGTAATGGTCCAGTGTGTTGACATCTGGTTTGTTCTTCATGAAGTCATTTGGATTACCATATGATCATTATGCCCAGAGAAAATATTTGACAATACATAAATGTGATAAAGTAGTTTTATTTGTTTGGAAGACAGATCGATTGATGCACAGCATTTTTAACATACACAATAAACAAGGACAATTTCATGTAACCATGGTAACAAACAACTGAACCTGTAATCTGAGAGTGGTATGCTCTTAAGGTGGATGATGTCTTTGTAGGCTTTGAAAGACACCAGGCAGTTTCATTGAAACAACAACTTTATACTGACCAGATTACAAGTGTTTTACACAATAATTTTAAATATTTATATACCATGCCAAAGATATTTTGTGACATTTTATTGTTTGCATGTTTAGTTTGAACACATACATTTTATTGAACATATTTGATTTAAAAAATGATTTGATTCTGGGGATTTTCTTGCACATTGGTCAAGAAATTATCCAAACTTCTTTGAACATGCCCTCATAACCAATTGATCAGATTTGAAGATTGGAGCTGGTTTCAGACCCTCTTCCTGCTGGATCAGTAACATACACTGCTCTCGAGGGCATCTGCAGTTGCCTGCAGCATTGAGAGAGTTAAAGGACAAATGTTGAATAGTTTTAGTATGCTCTAGAATGACAAGAAATCACAATAATGAACTGGTTCATGACTGAAGACCAATTTTGGACCTGTTTCCCCATCTATTCATAAGAATGAAAGACTGGAAAGTCTTCAGTGCTCAAAGACAAAAATGTCTAAAATCCATTTTGATTTTTGTGTTGGTTCTAGATAGTGCATTATAGAATTTGTAGAAAATGAAAATAAATACCTCAACTTCGAAACCAAAATTTGATAATGCCCACATATAACAAAGCAAAATAAATTGTAAAGTTTACTAATATCTAACATCTACTGGTATCTATAGAGCCAAATAAATACCAATAAGAAATTTACCGGGTAAACCATTGAATCCCACCAAAGATTATCCACCCAAATTAATCTATCCCACAGCGAAAAATCAAAGGAAAATTGAAGACAGAATATGTTTGGTTATTTCTGCAACTTTGACCTATGATGAAGATAACTGACACGTCATCCATTATTACTGTATTTCAGCCATCTTACAGGTACCTACCTGTTTTAGGTGGGAGGTAAACCTGCTACCACTCAGCATAGTTGCGAGACACACAAACTTCAATTAATATAGATGAACGATGGGTGCCGAGTGGTATACATGATCTAGTACACAGACGATATACCAATATGGAATGAAATATGGAAGTTCATTTTGATTGAATTAGTGTTTTTATCGCAGCGGAAATAGTTCACCCATGAGCGATAATATGGAACATGTTCAAACAGAACATTCAGTTTAGCTTTACAAGAAAACATTTTGATTTGGCACTATTAAAAAAAAAAGAGAAAAGTTAATTTTGTGATTTAGCTTGATTGGCCTAAAAGCAATTACAGTTGTTAGGAAATACCATATATAACATAGTTTTGACTAGATATGGTTATATATTTGCATTTCTACATATTTGTTTATTATACAACATAGCAATTCTGTTAATTCTTGTTAAATTACATGTGAATTAAAAATAATAACATACAAAATATATATTATGAGCCTTACTACTGTACGTTACATTAAATGTAAATAGTAACTGTAAAAATAATAATTCACAAACATATATTGGTATTCGATTCTTGTGGATCATTCCTTATGTTGTCAAACACTCATTTCATGAATTCTATGCCTTTCTTTAATATTCAGTAACATACAATACAAGTTCCATGGGGAAAATATACTCACAATAATATACAGCCTTTCATAGGACGGAAACAGCTCTACACAATACATGTAAGTAGTTATATAAACAGGTTTACGCAATAACGACTAAGCACCATAAATGAATACAAGAATTCCTCAATATATAGAATGCTGACATCATCATAATTTCCATGACAACAGATGTCAACAAATGAACTGTACGGTATGTGATGTGGCTTCATGTAATTCACTGTTTAATGCACTGTGCTTTAGCAGACATTCCAATATACTGTGCTTTAGCCAACTATTCATTGCATTTAATTTTAGCAGTTATGTCGTTGCACTGCATTAGTGAACGATTCAATGCACTGTGAATTAGCCAACTATTCATTGCACTGCTTTAGTCAATACACCATTGCACTGTGCCTTAGCCAATATACAGTGTCCCCTCGATATAACGCTGAATTTGGGGTGCATGACATACCACCGCCTTATATGATAGTACAGGTAAATAACAAAAATAAAAATTGGATCCACATCTGACCCAGCCATATATCAGAATCCACTGTGTATCGAAGAGTGTTATATCCAGGGGACAATTACAGCCAAAGCACATAGATTTAAACAATATAACCAAATACAAACATTGATCAACATTTTGATAAGTAACCATAAGATTATACCCATAAGAACAATTAATTTTGATAATTAAAAAGAAATTGTATATATTGTTTTTTTAAACAATCAAATTAGTCGAAAGCAATGCCCAGATACAAATGATTGATTATTATTAAGTACATTGTTTTTGCATATTTGATTATTAGCCTGGAAATAAGCCATATCTGCAAAGCAAAACTTGCAGCATGTTTTACATAAAACAGTGGTTTCCAGCTGTCTATGTTAAGTTGGGGCTTTACGAGTTTGGATGGTTAACCATCTCCCTGCTGGGTTGCTAATGATTAATCCAGCAGGGATAAGGTTAATAAACAATATATGAAATAGGTAAAACTATTTATAGGTGTTTTGTCTCTATATAAATATTTTATATACAACATAATCTCGTATCATATTAAGTGGCAAAATATATTTGCAACACAGAATACAAAGTAATTTAATTGGCAGCTTTGAAAAGTATAGGGTTAAATCTACAGAAACCAATACCATTAATGCATAACATATCTCAAATATTTAGAAATATATATAAAATATACTTTTTAAATTACAATTATTTAACTTATGTCCATGATTATTTTGGAAGTATACATTTATCTACTATTATTTTTGTTTTCCCCATAGATATAGAAATCAGAATGTTTATATAAGTACAAGATAAAATTCTTACGTATAACACATTTGACAAAAAAGACATAAATATATATAAATTGCGTTAATGCATAAGAGTAAGCATAAAATGTCATAGAAATAAATTTTATTTAAATAATGTGTACCATATAAAAGAGAAATAGGTTGTGTACCTTTAATAATAGGTTGTGTACCTTTAATGGTGGCGTAAATACAGTATACAACATCTATTAAAGTATCTAGCACCACGGACTGGTATTCTGTGACAAGTACATACAGATTTCATAGTTACATTTTGATTAATTTGACAATTCTAACACAAATTTCAACAAATGCAATCTGATGTCCTTTCCATATATTAGCAATCCTCAAGAACATCATAATAGATCTTCATTCTATCTTAAAACATACAATGGATATTCTAGAATAGGTACCTCAAGAAGGGAATTCATTAATCCATAATTAATGCAAGTATATTCAGACATTGCAACTTTTTAGCACCAGATAGGGATTTCTTTTCCAAAAGTTTGAAATCATTGCCATTTAAGTAATCTCATTGTTGAAAATGGCATAAGTTGCCATATACAACTGCTTTAACAGAGAAAAGGTTAACACTTTTCAGTCAAATTGCAACAAAATTGAAGTAAATTCCACCTTACTTGACTCAATTATATATATAAAAAAAATCAACTTCTTCATGAAAAGATTCACGACAAATTCTCACATTACCATAAAAACCCCACTTGACCTCTCTTTCTGCAAGCTCAACAAACAGCCAAGACATACATTATAAGAAGAAATTCATATCTGTCACTTATAATCTCACACCACAATACATTGTAATTGCCTAAAAATATATACGTCAGTCAGTCATATTAAAACGTTATCAGTATGTGTCTGTAGAGGGTCGTCAGCTCAGGGGTCCACGAAGGAGATCATGATGTATCGGGTGCCGTTGGTGACACGTAGCCCCTCGTGGAAGTGAGTGAGACGCCCAGGGTGCATCAACATCCACCCCTTCCTCGTGGTCAGCATGGAACAGTTGTAGCGTATGAATCGGCATCCTCCGCCCTGAAAACAGAGGAGGTTCAAAAGTTGCAAAACGTTTGTATGTAATAATAATGTGTACATTCAAGACTGGTCGCCTTGGATACGATATAATAATCAAAGACTGGTCGCCATGGAGACAGCTCAGGCTCAGCATAATCGGCTCACCTCAAAGTCTATTTGTGGATTGTTGAGAGCGACGTTGATGGTGTAGGTGGAGGAGTCGTGGTGGGGACGTAGCAACGGCTGCTCATCGGGTCGATACCTCACAATGAAGTTCATGGTGGCATGTAGAGGCTGAAGTAGACAACATGTTGATGTACACAACCAACAACTCTCAGAATATAGTAGAGATTAACTATTCTTTTAACAAATGATAATAATAATAATACTGTAAATCATGAAATGTTAGCGTCATTAAACTATAACAACCGGCAGATTATTGACGTATTAGCGAGATAAAATTTTAACATAAGTTTATTTGCCAACGTGTAACACTGTTGATAACGAAAACTAGTAGTAGGAAATACACACAAAACGTAAATCATTTTGATATTTGCACGTGTATATACAGGAAATACTCACAAAACGTAACTCTTTTCGACACGAAAACAGGAAGTTCTAAGATCACTAGACCAGTCCATTATAATGCATATGTAGGCCTACGTAACTGTAAACATTTAGACAATATAATTATATTTTGTTTGATAAATAGGACAGGATATGATCAGTTATTCAATTAGTTTGTTTCTCGTCAAGTTAGTTCGATATCTCATCGACATTTTCATCGAACCAGTCTTGGTTTTTCCGTTTGGTGTTGCCAAGATCATCTAGAGCAGTAGAGTATACAGCGTCACGAAAGGTCGCAGTCTGGTCTGGAGGTGCACAGTTTCGTGGCAGTAAATGATCATGAAACACTGGCTCCCACAGGAGAAAACAACACTAGGACAATTGTGTTCGACTGAGAGTAATTCTTTTCAATTTTACTGATTGGCATGGTTATTCTACTGTAGGCAAACTAAACATAGTTTTGAAGTTTAATTGATTTGTCAGTTCAAAACTTCTCGTGGTTTTTATGGTATTATTTTTTATCTAAGCGGAACTGCTTTCACTTGTAATGTATTAGATGATTACGCTATAAATGCGCAAAGAAAACAACAGTGGTGTGGTGGCATATATATGTTCAATTAAATAATATAATTTCATATTGAATGACCACACTCTTGTCTTTTTATATCAATGTTATACCAAACGCATGGCTTTATAAAACGACCTAGTTATGACACTATTGCCCATCAACTCACACACAACGGCAAGCAAGAGATTTGATCATGATCTTTATTCCGTATTAATCTTTCCAATCCCATTGCAATATATAACGCCCTCAAAATGGCGTCCACATGGATATTGGTGTACTACTTTCCAGTAGAAGTGAGTCCATACTGATGGTTAGCATACAGGCTTTGTGCAATGTCGTATTGTAATAATAAGTCGCGTATTAGCCAGTGCTTGCATTAGGATCTCCATGATCTCTAGTGTGGCCTTTGGTCTAGCAAAAGTCCTAGGCCCGCGTTCACAAATCAATCATAGGTTGAATTAAGTGGTAGCGTTGTCGTAATGGATTTGTGCGCGTGCTGTTTATCACGAAGATTGCGGTTGTACTTAATTCAATGAATAAGTAGTTGACATTGTTTGCTTGCTGGGTACATGCTTGGAGTAAGCTGCATCGATGACAGGATCAGAGATCACTTTATGAAGGTGTAGGCCAGACCAAGATATGCTTCATCTGACAATCATCCCAAGTAAAGCGGTGTGATCCTTAATCGCTCTGTAAGCTAGGTGAATGACTAATAATTAATGTCCATAATCGCATGTTTAGTGTACACACTCAATGCTTATAATATACGTTGACATTTTGTACTTTACCGGTCAATATATTTGCAGTAATTAGCATCGTTATTATACAAATACATACAGCATAATATTTGCTTTGACAAGAAAACAATTATTATTGAACACAATTTATTTATTAATTTTCATAGCTTATATCGTTATAACATATATTGTATTCTCCATTGCGTATGTCAGTGGTGTAGCGCTGTATAAGTAGTGCGTATTCAAGACAGATAGTACGTTGACTTGCCTTTCTTAGTGATTAGCAGCATCTCAACTCAGGGATAACATCAAAGAGAGTAATTACGGTCAGTTTGTATACATCGATTTCCAGCCGCAATAAGTCACTCGAGAACAATACCACCTTGGACTACAGTTCCGTGATTACATATTATGATATATCGATCAACGATCACTTTTATTAGTAAAGAAAAGAAAAAATAAATACTTGGTTGTATAGAAAATATTGCGGAAGCGTCAAAATGAAGATTGATGACATCGTATTACCGTATTGTATTACCGTACAATATTTATGTTTTACTGGAACTTGATGGAAACTGCAGTTAACTATCGCCATTGAAATTTTATCTACTACGGTGAACAGATAGTTGGAAGTACAAAAGCAATAATATTTAAGTGAATGTATTTTGCATTTCTAGTTAAGATCTAGTCCAAAACGACCACATATCTGCCTTTAAAAACAATAACGTTATCTGTTAATACCAGGTATAGGTATCTTATTAAGGAGTTCCCGTGTTAAAAAATTTCAAATTTTTAATAATTAAAATTTAGCATTGAGGTTTCTCGTGTATATTTACTACGAATATTTAATCCAGAATGTCTAAGTTTTAGATTGCTTTTAGCATATCATATCTTCATGTCAGTCCAACTGTATGCTGTATATCCCTGTGAGCTCTATCCGAGTGTGTGTACACGTGGTCATTTAGATTACTGTTACAACCAGACAGGTGCTATCGTTTCTTTACAGGTTTCTCATCTGAATGCTCCATGATTCAAGTATAGTTGTTTCCTTATCATACGATTATTCTGGATGTTTGCTATATCTATTACCCGTTCGCAGGCATGCTTTTGCACATAGGTATACAAATATGCATAACTGTGTAAATATAAAAACGTGTGTATACATGTCATGCGAACGCATTTACCCACGTAAATAAATTTACACCATGCAGAATTAAATATACACGTGGTCATGCAAATGTATTTTTACACGTGTAAATTTGCCCTGTATGTATAAATGGTGTCATGTGAACGCATAGCAACAATACACACGTGTAGGTTTCCAGTTTGGCAGGTTATATTCATGTGGCACATGTACCATACATTGTACCATCACTTTTACACCTTCAATGCTTTTTTTTGTTTTACCGCTCCACGGAAGAGTAGAGATGCTTCACACCCATGGGCAAGAATATGCCGGTAGTTAATGTAGTTACCTTCCTTTCAACATTCGGAGTACTCGGTGAAATGATAATATATCCAAACTTTCCATCAAATAATTACGAGGTCTGGAAGTTCCTTGTGGTTGTTCGGAATGTTTGCATACATCATTTAGTCACCATTTTAAAGTGATATGCGAACGCATAGCAAATATATTTTTACGTACGTATGTATATTTACATATGTGCAACTTTACACCATTGAGCATTACTGTGCATGTGAACAGGATATAAGTCATTCAACTAGTGGGATGGCTGTGATAGAAATGACGATAGTATGATAGTATGATGCACCAGAACGTTAACAGCAACATGTAATAATATACTGGCCATTTCTACTGACGTCACTGTCTATATCTACATGGCAAATACACTCAAAGTTTCTCGAGTTATTGACGAGTTATGTTCTCGTAATACAATCTGTTTTCAATATTATTTCACATCAGTGACACTCCTGTTTATATTGGGAAGTTGCGCAATACTATTATACTATTGATATTTGTTCTTGAACATGTCCCCCTTGTTGTCGACAAACTTGCAACAGTTACATTTACAAGTATAGTATGATTTCCACGCTCTAATGCTCGTATGTACAATGTACAGTCTGGTCCCGATTGACGTGAAGACCTTGTCACCGATACTTCACCTTGTGAACGGTCGTGTTCCATACACGCGGCTTGTGACCACTCACTCGCAGTGTGCTACACTATAGAATTATACAATGCATAGTCTTTGTTAAGTCCGAGTTTGTTACACGCTATATCATTCACGGTAGTAATTGAACTAATGCTACGGATCGAGGCGGATATGCTTGAACGTTTACACCGGAATTTTATATATTAGATGAACAGTACTGTAATAATAGATGTTATTGGAACCAAGTATATCCAGTATACTAGCTTGCATTTTTTTTTATTGTTCTGTAATATACAGTGGGATCACCTCACTGTGCCCGCACCTATTGTTATATATTACTGAAGCAGTCAGGGGTAGCAGATGATGAAACAATAGAGGATTACAGTATAGTTTATTCCCCAAAAGGCCAAATAGAAGTAGAGATACATTTAATTTAATTATAATAGTGAAAAATAAGTACTATAAAGTGATAACTTTTAACAGCTTTTAAAATGTTATATTTGGTAAGACAATGCAAAATAGCACTATAAAATGATAACTTGTAACCTTTTGTAACATTTTGTACTATAAAATGATAAATTTTAACAGCTTTTGAAATGTAATTCTAACATTTGTCAGCTTTTAAAAAGTAAAATAGCATTATGAAATGATAACTTTTAACAGCTTTTGAAATGTAATTCTAACATTTGTCAGCTTTTAAAAAGTAAAATAGCACTATAAAATGATAACTTTTAACATTTATCAGCTTTTAAAATTTAACATTTCCAGGACTGTGGAATCGCAATCGAACGCCCTGGAAATCAATCCCGTCATTGTCATGCCATGACAGATGAATGAAAATATGTTAATGGAATGATATGTGTTACTTTTCTAATATAATTAACATTTAGGGCAAGGACATCTTCGTATATAAGTTCCGAGAACGCAAATCGGGCATTTAGGTCCGATATTGCTGCTGATTCAAAATGCTGAATTATTGATGTCAAATTGAACTATGGATACGCTTTTATATATAAATGGATGTTAGAATCAGTGAATTTGATCAGTTGGGCACTATTTGAACGAAAATTGAATTATATCGACAGTTCCGTTTGCATTTGATTGTGATTATGGGAATTAATTCTAGAATCGTGAATCGAGCGCGGCCTGACCAAGAAAATGACTTTCCACGGATATCACAATTCCAGGGCTTCTACATGTCCATTCATAATTCACGGCTCGACAGTAAGGATTATCCGTCTTTCCGGGACAAGTATGATCCACAGACGGACATGTGACTTAGCACTAGCAGAAGCATTATGGAGACGAAGCTACTTTGTCTAGTTCATTGTATGCATTTCTGGTAAAGGGTAAACTATTACAACGTCACAGTCCTATGAATGTGTCACAATGAGTATGACGTCGCATCTGCCGTTTACACTTTTCTCCCAGAGATTAGCAAAGCTGTGATTTAATCATGTTAGACACTTTTATGTGGGATGTTACGGTAAGAAAATAGTGTGTACGCATTACATCCTTTATCCATATAAATTTATTGAAGATCAACATCCCAATATCAGTGTCGTGTATCGCTATAGTGCAGCAAAGTTCAAACGGAAATCGACGGGTTGAGTCTCATTTGGCGCGTCGCAGGGAACGAGAACACAGGCGTCCGTCGTTCTAAGGACGCTTGGTTTTCGTCACCTATCAGCTGCATATACACTGTAGTAAGTTTTTCGCAAATAACGTTGCTAAATCCTTTTATATAAAGTATATTTTGATTTGTTGCTTATAACAAATCCGGTTGAAGATAGTAAATACTAA
>JAULBP010102566.1:0-10761 GCA_032355345.1 Lepetodrilus pustulosus
ATTATAAACCCCTTTTCGTGGGGGATTTTGATGAGAGAAAAATATGTTTTTGTCTTCCAAACCCTAGCAGTGCCTTAGAAAAAGTAGACTATGTCAGGGCTCTGGGCTAAGGTATGCCCGACATACAGGGCAAGTTAAATTGCTATGCGGGCAACCTAATTTTTAACATATAGATGCTTTGGTGCCTTTAAAACTTGCCCTGACTATCCCTGCAGGCAAGTAACTCAAAATGTTAGTCTGGAGCCCTGTATGTCCAGCTGCATGCTTCCAGTTGCATAAAACTCTTGTAGTCTACAATAGTTGAAGGGAATTATGACTTGTGGTGCTATCTTATTCTGATAGCCTACAAATCTTCGTACAACTATTGTAGTGCTAGAAGAGTGTCGTGCAACTGGACCTCAGCTTTCACTGAAGCTATCGTAAGTGTTTATGAATTTGCAATGTACATCTCATGTGAACTATGTATGTTTCAAATTTCGACTGCCTGCATGTTGCAAATGTTCACTTTTCCTGTTCAGAACGGCGTGAACGAGTCCAGCGTCCCAATAGAACTGCCAGTGTCCAGCGACAAGCCCTTGTTGTACACATTCCACAAGTTCAACATCGAGCCTGAAAGTCCCAAACAGGCCAAGGAGTGGTCAGTTGTTGCTGGGCACAGGGTCAGAGGTCAGTGCAAAGGCTGGACAGGCCTGGCAGAGTTACCTACCTTCATATGTCATCTGCTCAGTTTTGTTTATTTTGCTTTAGATAGACTAGGTTTGTCAACATGAACAAGGCATGTTTTTGGTAATGTAATATTCCTTCTTTATGCTTTTGCATGTTAAGTATGTAAACTGTGAAAGGGAATGTAGTATATACTTAATTTTGACGATATATTTTTTAAGCTTTTTATAAAAACATTTTGCTACATATCTAATTTCAGATTTGTATTCTAAAATATATGTGTATCACTCATTCTTATTCTCGCTGAGAAAGAGTTTTTGGTTAAATACCGTAAATTACATTATTTATGAATGAATAAATGAATTATTACTTAGAACAAGAAAAGATTCAAGAATAATCAAATTGAAAATGTTCTGCAGGTCTTTTTAAAATGAAATTATTAATGAACCAATGAAATATTATTCAGTAGCACTTTCAATAAGTCATCAGCTGTCTAAAACTATAACATAAGTAGTAAAATCAACAAAACAAATTTCAGCAAAAAAACATTCTAAGCAATTATTAATTTATTCATCCTTTGATATCGTCTTTCTTTTCGGCAGAGCACACATTCCTGTGCATCATGATGCTGGGTCGGCAGATGGCAACACTGTCCCTGCACTTCCGCATTCCGCAGAACAGTCCATACAGCAGCAGTTCCGACGGTCCCGACTCGCCGGTCTCGTCCCGGGCCAAGAGCTGCTCCTTCGAGAAGCTGTCCTCGTTCACGCCCTTCGGTACCATGAGCATGCCTCGGTGTGCGTTCGGCATCCGGTCCGTGCGCGGCAAGATTATCGCCTGTGGTGAGTGGAGGCAACATATCCACAGAATATTAGTTGGGAAGATGGATTGGAATTTGTGGGAAAATAAAGGACTATCTGGTAGCTTTGACAAATTTTCATTGTCCCCTCGGGTTTGTTTCAATTGAGGGTGAGGGTGAGCGGTATAACGAAAGAATTGTGTTCATTTTCCTACCAGGTTTATTGTATTCGGTTTATGTGAATGGTTTTTTAAATAATTTTTGTTATTGAAATTTAAAATTATCGTCATTAATGCATATTTATTATGATTAATATTAATATTATTTAAGGTATATTATTATTAATATTGTTGTTATTATTATTATTATTATTAAGTTTATTTATATAGCTCAGTATATGTGGATTATTGGTCTCTGGAGTAGTCGTGGAGCACTAATTCTGGCAATGATGTCATGATCGCATTACATTCTGCCTCTAGGTGGCTACGACCGAGGGGAGGTAATGAAGTCGGCGGAGATGTATGACACTGAAACTAACGTCTGGGAGAAGATCCCGCCCATGTGGCAGGCGAGGTGTCGCTTTACAGCAGCTCATCTTGACGGCAAGCTCTACGCCATCGCAGGATCTGATGGCCACAACGAGCTCGATCACGTGGAGTGCTACAACCTTGACCTGAAGAAATGGTCGCCCAAGAAGAGTCTGACATGTCCGAGAGCTTCTCCAGGTACTGTACATTTTCCTAATTCAATAAGAAGGAATAGGTAAAAAAAAATTATAAGTGTTTTTTTCAATACAACATTAGCAGTCATTGTCTTTTAATAAAACCTGAGCAGATAATTTTATGAAACTGATATATATGTGAATACAAATATTCAATATTTGTAATTTGGTTGAAGCTTGATGTAGAAATATTGTAGTCGACCTGTTGTTTCTTAATGTTTGATAAAATACTCTTAAAACTTGTAACTCTTTATGCAATTATGAAAATTAAATGTTTCTATTTTAGAAATAACTACAGTCAGACCCCATTGTACCATACACTTCAATTTTTGCGAAACAACCGGGTCATCGATCAGTCATTCATAATGAAAAAAACCTCATTATTTCGGAATATGACTGTAAATAGTTTACTAATGTTTGAACATATTTCAGGGAAACTTTTGATAGTATTTAATTTAGTATGTCTCTGTCGTGTAGGAGTTGCTGTTCTGAAAGGGAAGATCTACTGTGTTGGAGGCAGCTATGGACAGGAAAGTTTGAAGATGTGCGAGGCATACGATCCAGAGACAAACACATGGTCGCCCATAGCTCCTCTCAATATCGGTACGTCTTTTGTTTAAGTGTCTGCATGATTCATTATCATCGCCTATGGGTGAGATATTCCCGCTGCAATGTAAAGCACTAATTCATTCAATTCATGATACATTAAAAAACAATAAAGCTTTCACTGCTGTATTCCAAACAATATTTAATAACATTTCAATGTATGTTTCGATGCATTTTTGTTAAATCGAGATCTCCGTTCTCAGGTCGTTTCCAGACATGCGTGCGAGCGTTCAAGAACCGGCTGTACGCGGTGGGCGGCACGGACGGCTTCAACGTGTTCAGCACGGTGGAGGTGTACAACCCTGACAAGGACGTCTGGGAAATGGGTCCGTCACTGAACGTGGCCAGACGCGGAGCGGGAATTGAGGCATTCGAAGGTAAGCCGAGAGTTCTTAGTCTCGTTATGTCCCACTTGTCTCACGCCAGTCCTTAAATGGCTATCTAGTTTTATTGTAGTCCTGATATATCTGGTCATTGTTGTTTATGGGCGAACTATTCTGCTACGCAAGTCACTAATTCAATCAATCGAACCATCTCGGTCTTATTTTAGTTGGTATTGAATCGTGCATATTTAAGATCTGATTGTTGTTTGTGATAAATGTTTGAATTTTTCGTGCTTGATTATTGAGAAACGAGTCTAGAAGAACAAGGTGGGTATAGTAAACTTGATAAGAAATATGATACTCATCCAGCCACTCCTATCTAGATATGTAAAGAAATATAGTGCAGACTGAACGCAGCCCAGGATTTAATTACTTTCATATTTCATTCAGAGTTGTGTCCCTTTACAAGCATCATTTTGCAGACTGCAATAGGCAGATCTTTTAACACAATCACTTCCTCCTACTGGGGAGTAATCGGAATGGGTTGTAATTGTCAGGAAGGTTTTGTTCCTTGTGTTTAACACGTCTCCAGTTCCTTACCATATCCCGACTGTTCACAGGCAAGCTGTACATCGTAGGAGGCAGCGACGGCACTCAGAGTCTCAAGACGACCGAGTGCTTCGACCCCAGAGATCAGAACTGGACGTTCTGCCCGGCGCTGAGTATACCTCGCGCCAACGTCGGGGCGGCAGTCATCGACAACCGTCTCTTCGCCATCGGCGGCTTCAGCGGCAAGCGATTCCTGGACACCATGGAGTACTACGATGTTCAGAGGAGCGAGTGGTACACCTTCGAGCCGTTCTCGCAGTCTCGGCCCAGGACTCAGTCCAACGTCAGCGACTCCGATTCCGTCGGAAGTTCCGGCAGCGTGGAGTTCAAGAACAAAGTCAACTCTGCCAACACGTCCGAGAGCGTCAAGACTGATGTCAAGCCAGGTGTCAGTAAGAGCGTTAATACTGACGTCAAGCCAGGGGTCAGTAAGAGCATCAAGACTGATGTCAAGCCAGGTGTCAGTAAGAGCATCAAGACTGGTGTCAATGGCAGTGCTAAAGCTGGTGTCAATGGAGGCGTCGGTACTGGTGTTAATGGCAGCGGCATTGCCAGCATGAATGGTACCACCTCTATCAATGGTCATTAGCTGCATATTTTATTTTATTTGTGTCAATTTCGTGTGATTTGATATTTAAGCATTTTGATTTCATTCACATTTCCTACCCCATCATATGTGTGCCATATTGGCATCATCCTTTATGTTTCGTTCTGATGTGATGATTATTTTTTTGATGTTAGCCAAAAGTTTGAAGAAATGTGTATCTATATTAGCAAAGGTGTGTATCCATTAAGAATTTGACAAGTTTGTGACTTTGTAAATTCTAGTATACATCTGCTTTCCTGACATCAGTTTCAGTTCAGTGTCATTTCAGATCACCCAATACATAAACAACATGGTAATATTTATCAATCATTTGAAAACATGTTAACAAAATACTTTACAGTATGCAGATAGATTCTTGAGTGATCCTCAATGTACTGTTGTATTGTTTAGAGCAGTTTGAATGACAACACGTTGTAGTGTTTAATGAAACTGACATACATATTTATCATCAAAATTAACTGCAACCAATGCAAACGTCAAAAGTTATATGACGAGCAATAATGACAGGATCCTGTCTCATGATTCGCCTGCTATTCTCATTTTACTTCGGAACAATTCCAAGAAAGAAAGAAAATCAAATTTCCACATTTGGGAAAAGAATAATTGTTTCTTTGTGTTTTGTGGTATCGCCCACACTTGCTTTAAGATATGAATCTTTGCAGTATAGAAAATATATTCAACAAATTAAATTAAGGTTCAGCAAATAAGGAACCTGTAAATGTTTGGAAATTCTTTGATTTAAAAATACTATGAAGCTGAATGTATACCTCCAAAAAGACACGGACCTTTCTTAATTTTGTTGAATATGTTTCCTTGACAACCCCTCTGGTCAGTAAACTATTTAGATTGTAGTACGACTTCATGCTAGTGGATAGTGCTAGTTTACTCTTTTAATTTGTTGCATTATAGTTTATGATTGCTCAGAGGATTGGCATTGTAGTCGTCTTACCTTTAACCCTTTCCCTGCTGGATTAGGCACAGACACAGCTCTAGGGCATCTCTGGTTGCCTCCAGCATAGAGAGAGTTAATCGGATTCGTTGTTAATATGTCAAAGTTGCCTGTTTTTAACGCTGTTATTTGTCTGTTTGTTCATTGCGTAATAAAATACAGTAATTTAGTTTTATTATTATCATTTTGATGACTTTCTAATGTTGACTATTGTTGGAATCAAAATAATATTGTACATATTTAGAAGTTTGGAATTAATTTATTTTTATTTTTATTAAATTGTTTGTTTGCTAACTTTTGAAAATTATTTATAGTCAAATTCATTTCTAGGCCATTTTCCATCTAGATTATTTTTTATTATTTGATTTCAAATCTACATTACTGTAGCTTTAAGTATATTCCAGATTTACTTGGCCAACATTCTAATTTTAGGACCCCCTACTTGGTATTTGTCTATGAAGTACTAGAGAATTATTCAGTCAATGTCTAGGGAGTAATGTTTGAAATATTTTAGGAAATAACCTTGAAAATTGGAAAGATGTCCTACATTTGTCATTACAATCATTATGCCGTCTTTGTGACAGATATTAATGTGCACATTTATTTAGCGCCACAGGCATGCTCATACTGTTTTGCAACTTGTCAAGATTTCCACTGTTATCTTGATGTTAATATTCATAGGTCAAGGAAGTGCCATAATAAAAATCAATGTCAGGATATTTTATTGTAAAGTCGTCTTTTGTATATATCAATTTCAATGGGTGAAAATGGTTGAATTCTGTTTAAGAATACATATTTGTAGGGATGTTGTGTTATTTCTTTGTAGAAGTGATCAGATTATCACTTTGTTTCTTTATTATTTGTCCTGAACATAATGAAATAAGATATACCCGCTGCGACAAAAAGCAATAATTCAATCAAATGAGTTAACCAACATTTCCAAAGTTTTTAATAAACTGTATCGCAATACATACCATATTGTGAGGTATGTGTATCGTGGCACCTCTACTGTCCAACAATCTACTTTTCAGATGCTTGCCATTTCTTTTTCTTAAGATCCTGTTTACATTCCACTATTCTCAGAGTAGGTAAGTGCTATCATACTGAAATATGTTATTGATAGTTTAACGTTTACCGTATATGATCATGGGTATCATTTAACGAAATTCTCTTATCTACTACGAGACCATAACGCTTTCATGATCTCTTATTCTAGTACACAGGGATTGCATTTACAAGTGTACTATGGCCCGAGTGGATAAGAGAGCTTCATGAAACGAACCCTGGTCTGGAAACTAAAATGTTGACCTTGTATGGTCCTTCAGGTCTTTTCAACTTGCCTGTTTAGTATTGGAACTATAATGGCTTATGGGTGAAATATTCCCACTGAAACATAAAACACTAATTTATCTATCTAATAGTGGGGTCCATGAAAATGATTTGAATTAATCATTAATTTACCTCGCAAATTCACCAAGTCCTACTTAATAAATGTCTATATATTACAATGTGCCTCGTACTGTCAAAGTACTGATAGTTTGCTCCAAATAACCCAGGTAACTTTCAATTGTAGTTTTGCAACTTTAAATTAATCATCTTGTACGAATTTCATATCAATTCATTTATATTTGATACCTAGTCATTTCATATTCTCTTCTTTTTCTTTGCGATGGAAGTTTCAAGATCTATATTTTCTCACTATATTTTTTCCTCGCTGCTATGTCAGATGTATTTTTTTGTGCATAACAACTTTCAGCATGATTACATTTTTGAACGTATTGTCGATGAATTTCAATGGTGTCCATGGAAAGGGAATGTTATGTCTGCAATGCTGCAGAATTTGTGAATATTTGTAAACTTGATGTTGACTATATTGTCCATTTGCCATATATAGCCCATAGGCATACTAGCTCTTTCGTCCCTGACTGTGAACAAATGTGTAGCAGCTAAATGTATTCCCGTCTGTATTGAGTCTTGTCACGATAATTGCTGTATGGAATTTGATCTCGATCGATGTGTATATATATGTCTGAGGAATACTTTCAACTCTCAGCAATTTGTACAATGAAAGATCGACAAGCCAAGATTAGAGCGAAAACATTTTTTTTTAGTTTGTCAAAGCTGCTTCACCATGCATTCTACTTTCACACTTTTTGCCATGTATATGAACGTGAATGGTAGATGTACATTATGGATTATATTTACAAAACAATTTCATGCTTCCTAATGAATGAAATAGATCCATCAAACAATGAATATGTAATGTGTAACAATGAATATGTAACGTAGACAAATGAACATATGTGGTCCGGTATTTTGCAAACCTGAGGTGTGTTCACGTACAATTACTTTTCACTGCAAAGCTTTGGTACCAAATGTTCAGTCAGATTTTCTGTACAACACAGTACTGTGTAGTGCTATATTACTATGCTTTGGACATTGCAATGTTTTCTAGGATAAACAAAGCAAGCCAGCAAATTGATTGTACACATGAAACAAAACATTTACTATCGACTCATGGAGTAGAGCAGTGTATGAAAAGTAATGGAATCTGAACACAGCCCATGTAACAACCTGTTTTGGTCGAGAGGTTGAATTGTGTGAATTATTGTAAATATCATGATATTAAAATGAGGCAACTATGATTTAATTTTGAACACACTATTTTCGCTGAGGAAAAGCATGTGTTTTGATCATCTACCAATGACAGGGTAATTAGTCTGGTATTTGTGTGTTCCCATGCATTACTTGAAATATATTACTGGCTATGGTCAGAAACTTGAATCTGTTTTGTTTTTCTATTACAATATTGGCCTCATCATTCAGATGAAACAGCGACATCCCCTGATTATATGCTCAGAGCTACAATATCCAATTATCGGTACTATGACATCAAGGAGATTGGGCGTGGGCAGAAGTAAACTTTTATACACATTCACATTTAATGTAGCCAATTTTCCATGCTGTACCATAACTACTCTAATAATTCAAACCCTCTAATAATTGTAAGACAAATTTAAATTGTTAAAAAGAAATTTAAAACATTCCCGGATCCTAAAAATACAAACATGACCTTTTTTTTTCTAAATAGTAATTTTTACATCTAAAATTACATTTTTATTTTTATATACTTTATTTCAATTACAACCATATTTTATACTTTAATTTGGTTTTCTGATAATTCGAACAGCTACAAATACAATTGTTTTCTCCTGTTTGAATTATTAGAGTAATTACAGGATATCATTTTAGACAATCCGAGATAAATCTGGCCAGGCACCTGTGGAGAAAGGGGGCAGTGGGATTAACCTCAGTATGGGTCTATGGTACACAATACGTGGAATTCTACTACCAGTAAGTTTCAAATGGGCAGCAATTTGATGGGTAGGACTGGACTGAGATATCGCAAAGTTTTAGCAGTGTATGTTTTACATATGGCTGATGTATTCCTGCTGCGACTAAACATTGAACCTAGTGCAAGTTGAGGCATAATATTTGTAAGACTTGAACGACGTTTCTGGTATGATGGTGGATACGAGTATGAGTGAAGAATGTTACCACCATAACATTGATCATGAATACATTTACTTCCAGACAGGCATCTGTATCAAAACCAAAACGGTATTGAGTACAATAATAACGAGCATTTATTGAGCATCATCTCTCCAACAAGCATATCGGTACCATGAATACAACTGGTCATGTTCAGATTGTACCTGAGGCACATTCAAGCTCCACTACTTTTTGCTACAGCTTGAATGCATCCCTGGTAAAGTTCTACATAAGGGGGATTTTTATTGCAATACCTCTGGTTTTACATGTATACCTTAGGTTGTTTTTGATTGGAACTCGAGGATTTTGGTGGTTGAAAAAGATTCTATAATCTGGTTGGTGTAAAACGAATTGTGTCACAACATGGAAGACTACTAAAGGCAAGTTCTATCCCAACGATGTATCATTCACTTTATTAACCAAATGTCATTAACTTGGTAGGGAATGCATGTATCTTTGGATTATATTTAATCAAAACATTCAGTTGACAGCTTTAGCTCCTTTAGTAATATGGTCTTGTCGGAACCAGCAGGTGCTGCAGGTTTACTGCAACATTCAGCGCTATGGATGTTGCGGGTTTCCTCCTGCCCTAAACTGACAACGAGGAAATCTGCAACATCTGTAGTGCTGAATGTTGCAGTAAACCTGCGAGCATCGGCTGGTACTGACAGACCAAGGATGATAACTGTAGTGGCACTATCACTCTAGTGCATCCTATCAATAGTGTGTCAAAAATGTAAACGGTAATTCATCATCATAGTCTTCATTTTCGAAAATGAGCAATTCTTAAAAAATAGTCCACTATGTTGTCAACAACCTACGGATGAAAATTATTTACTTTTTTTCCTAATGCACATGTCCAAAGCACATGAATAAACCCTCGAGCTTCAATCAAATACCCTTTGGGGAGCTGTCTTGAATTCTTGTCGCAAATGGGTGGAAGATTCCCACAACGACATTAAACTCCATATTCACTCGCTGTCTTGAATTGTCCAAATGTGGTCGATTATTGCACAAATAAAATATATCCACAAAAATTATTTTTGTCATAAAAATTTATTTCATGATGAGCACTGTCCAACATGAACCACAGGCATCACTTTAAAATGAATATGAACTGTCTAATGATTGTTTATTTTCAAGCAGATGATTGGTACTCCTATGAACAGTTTTGATCTCGGCCATCTTCAATCCTTGTTCGTCACAAACTCGTCTTTCAAAAGATGCCCAACAAGTCTTGTTTTAATACGTCATTAGTCACCACCTCCGTACGTCGTTACTTCCTTTGCTCAACTCCTGTCCAGCACATATTTACAATATATTCACATTAGTGTCCAGGTCGGGTCAGGTCGGGTCACCTAAGAATCTTTGTGACAAACTCCTGTACAAGTCTACAGAAATCCTGGTCCTGTGCGCTCGTGAACGTCGTCTGTGACAGCGTGCGACTGAGCTTGGACGGGCTGGTTTGTAGGGGAGTGGTTCCTGGAGACGTCGGCCCGCCACCGCGACGTAGGTACCGCAACATGCTGGACAGGAACGAGTTCTGAAAACATGCGTGTCGACATGATAAACTGGGTCATATATCTTACAATTGTAGCACTCCCTGTATACATGTATAGGAATATTGACTCTCGAAGAGCTAGGATCGCTCTGTGGAAAGATCTGGTTTCAAGATGAATATCCAGAGTCTTCATATTTCACAATAGTATACTGAAGATATGACTAGGATCACTTATAATTGCTATATTGCTATTGGTAATTACCTAGATAATAGTAATGTGAAAATGATACGTATGACATGAAAATTCTACAATATTGTAACTGGTGAGTTCATTCAAATCTTATTAATTATTATTATTACAGTGCCCCCTCGATATAAGGCTGTTCGATACAGAGCGGATTCTGATATAAGGCTGGGTCAGATGTGGACCC